>NW_010729101.1:2452760-2503609 GCF_000365185.1 Nelumbo nucifera | reverse complement strand
AAAGAGGTCGCTCCCGTGTTGCAAGCGGAACTGAGCTAGATCGACCAACTCGCTGGTTATCTGCTTCATGGGACCCTACCTGTAGAATGCAATGTGGCTTCGAGGGTAGAGCGTCAGTCAGCCAAATACGTCCTCATAGACGGACATCTATACAGGAGATCCTTCACGCTCCCCTACCTACGCTGCCTGCGACCCTCAAAAGCTGAGCACGTACTTCATAACACCCATGAAGGCTTGTGCGGTGGACACTTGGGGGTAGAGCCCTCACACAGAAAGTGTTAAGGCAAGGCTATTATTGGCCCACAACAAGGGCAGATACACTTGAGCTCGTCAAAAAGTGTGACAAATGTCAGAGGCATGCCAATATCCACCATCAACCTGATGCTAATTTAAAATACCTCACCAGCCCGTTGCCCTTCACATAGTGGGGAATCAACATCCTTGGTCCTTTCCCGCCAGCAAAAGGGCAAAGGAGGTTCTTGGTTGTAGCAGTAGATTATTTTACGAAGTGGGTGGAAGCCGAACCCCTGGTAACCATCACGGCCCGTAACATACAGAGTTTCTTCTAGAAAAGCATAGTATGCCACTTCGGACTACCCCGAGTGCTGATATCCGACAATGGGAAGCAGTTTGAAGATGTTAAGTTTCAAAACTGGTGTGCCGAGATGGGGATTCAGCAAAACTTCACCTCGGTGGCACACCCCCAAGCGAACGGGCAAGCAGAAGTAACTAACAGGGTGATACTTCGCGGACTGAAAGCTCGCCTAGCTCGAGCAAAGGGATTGTGGGTGGACGAATTTTCCAATGTCCTTTGAGCCTACCGAACTACTATCAAGACCGCGACGGGTGAGACCCCCTTCAACCTCATGTATGGCACTGAGGCGGTCATCCCGGCAGAGATCGAGGTACCCACATTGCGATTTGAGGTCTATGATGAGAAAACAAACGACGACGAGCTCCGTACCAACCTGGACCTGGTAGAGGAGGTGCAGACCTAGCCTACATTCGGATCGTGGCCTACCAGCAGAGAGTAGCTCGGTACTATAACGCCCGGGTCAAGAAGTTGCAATTCTGTGTCGGCGACCTGGTTCTCTGGAAAGTTATGGTACCTGAGCCCGGTGCAGGTAAGCTCGAACCAAACTGGGAAGGTCCGTACCGAGTAAGGCGGGTGTTCAGGGAAGGCATGTACGACCTCGAGACTTTGGAAGGGAAGTGGGTACCTCGAGCATGGAACATTGACAACCTAAGAAGGTACTACTTATGAGTCCATGACTCGAAGGTAAAATACCTATAAGACCATGGGACCACTGAACTGGACAAAAAGATGACGAGCTGGGGAGAGGACTTTGAGTCACTCCCAAAAGCCTAAGGGCCATGGTGCCGAGCTGACACCTCGAGACTTTGGAAGGAAAGCGGGTACCTCGAGCATGGAACATTGACAACCTAAGAAGGTACTACTTATGAGTCCATGGCTTGAAGGTAAAATACCTATAAGACCATGGGAACACTGAACTGAACAAAAAGATGACGAGCTGGAGAGAGGACTTTGAGTCACTCCTAGAAGCCTAAGGGCCATGGTGCCGAGTTGACAGAAGATCTCGGCACTACAATAAGTCCTAGTCACCTCTTTGGCATAGGCAGACAACTCCTAATCGCCTCTTCGGCATGGGCAGGCAAGTCCTAATCGCCTCCTCAGCATAGGCAAACAAGTCTCAATCGCCTCTTTGGCATGGGCAGATAAGCCCTAAACACTTCATCGGCATAAGTGGACAGGTCAGGTACATACCCTACAGTGTCCATCCACCTTGGCGTACAGCAATACTAGGTCATTCCTGCTTGGAGTCCAGCTCGTTAGCTTGACACTTCGGGATAACCAACAATTAGAAAAATTTTGGGATAACTAAGACTTAGGAAAATTTTTTACACACAAAAGGTTTTGTGGATCATTATGTTTCATTAACAAAAAGTTCCGAGTGCATGGCAAAAAAAAAAGAGAGAAGAACAACTACAACCGAGCTCGGAGGCTCGGGACATACACTATGTATGGGGGTCCAAGAAAAGAGGCAAGAGGCATCAATCATCTCGGGGCTCTTCACCCCCAATAGCAGCGTCGGTTGGCTGATCAGTCTCCATGAGATCGTTGGCGGTGTCGGTGGCATCACCTCCCTCATCCCCTTCCACAGTCTCCTCGCCAAAGAGGTCGTCGCTCTCCTCCTCCTCGGAGTCAGGGTCCTTAGCTGCCTCGAGGGCCATCTCCTCGATGATCTTTGATTTGGTAATGGCATTGAGGTCGAGATGAGGAAACTCACGTCAGGTCAACCACTTGCTGAGTTTGAAACCTTTGCGGTAGCCCGCCATCCCGGTCTCGAAAAGTAGCTCGCATTGTTCCGCCGAAGACTTATACTCCTCAACGGCCTTAATCTTCGCCTCCTCCATCGAGCGAAGCAGGATGTCAGTCCGCTCCTTCACCAGCTCCTCGAGGTTCTAGACCTCTCTCTTAAGGGTTGCCTCGCGCTCTTTCACCTCCTCCTTCTCCGCCATTAGAATGGTCAATAATTCTGAGATCGTGCATCCCTCAATAATTTGTTGTTCTCGCTGTGATCCCGGTTTAGATTGGAGTGAGCCTTGCGAGATGATTCCTCAGCTTCTAGAGCCCACTTCAAGTTCATCTCAGACTAGTAGACCAGGCGTAGGTCAAAGAGTTCACCTGACAAGAAGAGAAATGAGACATAAGTACTAGGAAAAATCTAAGTATAGATGGGTTGAAGGTTGGTTACATACCACCATGCAGTGTGTCGCCGCTCTTCCTCCAAGCTGAGCAGCCGGTAGCTTAGCCCACCGAGTAACCTCTTTAGGGAAGACCGCATCTTTGCTCTTGAGGAGACCAAGCTTCGACCTAGGACATCGCTGCTCGATGGGATGGCCTCCTGAGCTTGTTGGGCCTTGGAGGATGTAGTTTCCTTGGGCAATTGGCATGGGGAAGCCCTATCTGGTCCTCCTTAACCAGGTCAATTACCGGGGGCTGTTTGGTGTCAGCTGGAGGTTCGGAGGAGGTGGCACCAACGCCCGAAGTGGGAACCTCCTCTTGAATACGGTCCTTCTTGAAGGCCCTCTTTTTCTTCCTGCCCTTCTGCATGCCTTTGAAGAGCTCGTCGGTAGAGAAGTCAGCCATGATAACTGCAACAAAGCAACGAATAGAGTTAGATGCAATATCATTGAAGTAAAACAAAATAAGAGGAAGAGTACAATAGTTAGCGACCTACCGGGAGGACTTAGGTCGGCCTGCGCGAGCTTCTCTTCGGTCACGAAGTTCTCGAACTTCAAGCCTAGCTTCGTCCAAGCCCAGATTTCCTCCCGCACTTTTTTATCCAGCCTAACGCCAGGGTCCTGGATGGCAGGTCTCCAATGAGTTGGAAAAGGCCACCCTTCCGCGTTACGAACTATGAAGTAATGCCTCTTCCAGGTCGGGACTTTGTTGGGGAGCTCATATACCAACCTGTACCTGGGGCGTGGAGACATGTAGTAACTACGCCTGTGCTCATGTAGAACATAGGCAAAATTCTTTTTTATGGAAATGATTGAGGAAAAAATGCCGAGGTCAAGGGTCAATTATAGTCATGAAAAAGGGAGATGGTACCTACAATATTATAAATGGAGTTCAGGTGGAGCTGGTCTATGGTGATGTCAAAAAATTTGATGATCTCGACTATGAATGGGTGGAGTGGAAAGCTCGAGCCGGGCTTTCACTCTGTATTAACAATTTTTTCTAAGGCCCGTGCCCGGCCCAACCATCGAGCCTACAACTTGGGCCCGAACCCGACCCTCATAAAAAGCCCGAAGCCCGGGCCTGGGCCCGAGCCTGAAATTTAGTCCATGTTGTTACTACTGTTGAAGCGGCTGAATAGAGATAGAGAGAAATTATAAAGAAAAAAAATAAAAAATGTACATATTAAATTATAAATATATATATTTCAATAAATATTATATTGTTTATATATTCTATATAATATATAAAATACATATTATATAAAATACATATTTTATAAAATATATAATGCTGAGTCGGGCCGGGCTTTTTTGACAAATCCTGAGCCCGATCCGAAACACAGACGGGCTTACTGTGTTAGGCCCGAGGTCAGGCATGTGGGCCTAATTACCTGACCAAGCCCGATCAGGGTGCGGGCCGGGCCATCGGGCTACCCGGCCCATGAACAGGTAGTCGTGACCGTGATCCCAAGGAAATTGGCCCAAGGGGATACTATAAACGAGATCGTTAGGAAGTTTATAACGATCAACCAAAGATAGAAGCCTGGCGCTGTCATTGTAGACGGACTGAAGCTGTCTGGCAGGCGACCTCGGTGTGAGGAGGAAGCCAATTTGCTAGAAGCTTCTCGCTCTCATCGAGGTGAGTCTACCTCAGACAGATTGGGGTCCTCATCCTGTGCCAAAGTGCCCACCTCGGCTGGATGAAGCCCCGCAATCCGTGTCGAGGTACCCACCTCGGCCCCAGTGGACTCACCGCTTCCATCTAGAAGGCTATCTAAACTAAGGCCAGACATAATGAATAAAAAGGGAACAAGCGAACTCGAAGTAAAAAGGGGCGGAACAAGGCGAAATCACCGAAAGACGAAAGAGGAAGAGAACTACCCCGGATACAAGATGCGAGCTGGAGAACGGATGCGCGACCTCAACTCTCGAATGCACTTTTAAGGACGAAGGAAAGGGGACCTGGGTCCCCCCTATTTGTAGCCACCATATCCGAGAACTGACGGTTCAGATCGATGCGATCCTATGGCTCTCGTGAAAACCGGCCGCACTCCCTTCGAGGAAAGATTTCGGTTGAGCGCGGTTTTTGGCGTCTGCGGAGTTTATAAACCGCGTCAAGTCCATGCGTCCCCGACACGCGATCTGTTTTTTTTTTCACTGAGCCACATGGGTTACATTGGTCCGACCAAAAAACTGGGAGGTGAACCAAGAAGAAATCGGGCCAACCTGCTTGCACTGACCGTGAACTCCCCGCACCGGGGTTGCGATCCCTAGCATGGGGAGTGGGGGGAAATTGACGAGGGGTAAGTTGGCCCGACCTAGCAACCGAGGTACACGTGGACACGATCAGCCATTAGGATGACAACCCAATAAAGGAGCCTCGCCAGCAGCTCAGGAGCTCGGGGTCTTGAGCAACTTGCCATAAAGGCACCTCGGTACCTAATCCAGTTCGAAGCCAAAGAACCGAGGTGCAAGTTTGGGGCCAAAGAACCGAAGCGCCACGTAATCGATTCCAGGAGCTTCTCCAACGAACTCTAAATTCCTCGAGATCACGGCGTTTATTAACAAGACTCATCCTCACTCCGCTCGAATCAGAGGGAATTGGTAAACCTTATCAATTGGCACATTGCTCTCCTTCGGAAACGGAATGAATCTTATCTATGCACCCCGGAGATCCCGGAGCCTTTTCGTAAGATTCACGACTACTCAACTATATAAGGGCATCAATCCTCAAAGAGAAGGTACGCACGATTATTTGCTCACTAGCACTCTAGCATTCAAGTATTCAGCTCGCATCCATAATATAGTACTAACTTAAGTATCGGAGCAACCTCGCCGAGTTAGCCACCCTGGGTTCTCTGATCTATTATCTTGCAGCTTGGTCCAACTCGCCATGCAACTGGTGTTCGAATCATCTTCCAGCTAGGAGTATATAGATTGCACACTATCAGAAACCATAAGGAATATCACCTCAATGGATGCGAGAAGGAACACTCTTACCACACTTCACATTGATGGATCGTATGACTTACTCTCAAGTCTTGCAGGACAAGATTTCATCATCAAATGCACTGGCGGAGGAATAGTTCTTGCTGAAGGAGAACCATGTTGGGCCATCGACAGTTATGACATGGAACTCTGGTCCTTAATCCAAGGGCTCAAAACAGCCAACTAACTCAAAATATCCAAGATCATGATATATAGTGACTCATCGCAGTTGATAAACTTTTTGCAGGATAAAAGTCAACCAAAGAAGTGGATAGACCAGTTACACTGTGCACACTGTACAGTTTGATTTAACTTAATGAAGTGCTAGCTACTTTCTTTTGCGAAAAAAACTGGCTCCCCATCTTTTTGCTTCAAGGACTCCTAGTCTTAGAGTTCTCCTAAATGCATCTTCCACCGAAGACATCTAACTTTTTGGCCCACTACCTTAAGGAAGCATCACAATTAATTTTAATACTGCCATTCTATGGAGGAGTCCATCTATTCTGAGTGAGCCATGAGTCGCGCTGGTTATGTGAACCTCTCTTAGATCTTGAGTCTCTCTCCACAACGTTAAACTCCCGAAAAGCACATCTAAGGAAATACCCCAACGCACGAACTGTCCAAGGCCGCTTGAACCCCTAATAGTTCCAACTCATTACCCAAGGTTCAAAATATTGATATGCTCGATATGCCGGTAGAGGTATATCGGGTGAACCAATACCCTTTTTTTTACTTTTTTTTTGAAATTGGTTCAAAGGGGCGGTTTAGGTCTCCTCCACCCCCTAAACCGGTCAAACCCCCGATACACCCACTATAGGGGCATATCGGAGGGGTCCCAGAACGATATGTATCGACCGATACATGTTGATACTTTGAACCTTGTCATTACCTTCATTTATCCTGGCAACCTAAGCCCCCCTGCCCAAGTTGCCTTACCTCCATTGTTCCGTGAATCACTGCTAATCCCCTTTTTATGCTCCAAGCTGTTCCCTTCCCACTGTAAGGTAAATGGTGTTGTTTGCCGCCCAAGCTGAGGTTGAAACTTCCTATGTTTCCTATTACTCAGACCAAATTCGAATTCCAACCTCTCCACCTGAATCTTCTTATTTTGTCCATGATCCTCTTCATGCTAAGCTCTCTTTCTATTAATTTCAAGTTTTGGTGTCCACTGTACACATGGGTTCACCCTTGTTGTGGTCCCATAGAAATGATTTATTACATGGGAGTATATATGTATAGTGAGCCCTGCACCATCCTTATTAACCATCATGTTGTGAAAAAAACTTGCCATCTCATCCATCTTCAAAACATTCTTCTCGTAAACACCACTTGAGTCTTGCTTTCTTCCACTATCTTCACAAATACTTTTTCCTACTATATCCCCGGTAATAATTGGGATTGGGTTCTCCTTACTTTGCACATTCTCTGTGTCATTTACAATCGTTTCTAACGGGATATCCGATTTGTCAAAACTTGTTACACTGAATCCTCAGTTGGGCCCCACCACCTTCTTTCTCCTACCTTCGACCTCCTCCACCGGAGAGTCACCACTTGCTTCCTGACTCACTCCAGTTCTCCAAGTAGGTGCATCTAGGTAAATGTCCATTAGGTAATTCTTACTCAGTTAAGTTCACTTATTTATATTTTTTAATTCTCATGTAAATAATATAATATAGTATAATGATCTTTTTATCCATAAAAAATTAATGTTAAAAATAGTAAAATTGTCTCATTATGTTTTATAAATTTTTCTCTCAAACGAGAAAGTTGTTTATCCAAATAAGAGATGAATAAGTCTTATACGGATAAATAAAGTTCTCTTTACTATGGAGTCCAGTATTTAATGCAAAAAGAACAATATAAAGTTGGTCAATGGGAAAGAGATACCCATTGACTAATGAGGCCTAATAGTCAATGGAGTCCAGTCTTTACTACGGATAAATAAAGTTCTCTTTACTATGGAGTCCAGTATTTACTGGTAAACGAATGAGGCCTAATAGTAAGTGATTATTCTAATAAGTGTTCATGAATGATGGGTGAAAATGCAGGGGTAATATATGTATGGGGTAATTGGAGTTTAACCCCCAACTCTAAAAATGCCTATATGTATTTTCAAAATGACATGCAACCAATACAAGTTAGAAGGGAAATAAGTAATTATTGTATAAGTACTTAAAAATAAGTCTAAATTTTGGGCTTCTCCAATAAGGGTTTATTCTCAGGAATAAGCATTTATTTGCGCTTATTTTCCAAACACAAGTACATATTGGTGTTGTCCGACCCAAAATAAACGTTTATTTTTTTAAGCACTCTCAAGCATGTATGGATGGATGTTTTTTCGAAAAATGTATACAACACTTTAAGAATTGGAGGTGTGGCCTGAGACTATATCCTTTTCTTATTTTTTATGTTTTCTCAATTTTATATCGTTGTTAGCAATGGTTTATTGTAGCATTTAAAAATGCTTTATGTGGCAACAACGGTCCCAAACAAAAAAAAAATGCCATTTTTTGAGAAAACAGTGTATCAATGCAACACTTTTATCAAAACACATCACTGACCCCAAACTACCTTGGGTTATGTGCAAGTAGTTTTTTGAGAAAATGTCAAAATGAATCTTAATGGATTGAAGAAAATGTTTTCTCTTTTTGGTTGTGGCACATAGCTAATATCATATAATGATATTAAAAGGAAGCATACATACCCCAAAGTACTTAATCGTTTTTCAACTTGTTTCTATTTCATGAGAAAACCTCAATGGTACCAAACAAACTCTTCATCCAAGCATTTTGATTTGATGGTTCAATTTTTTTGCAATGCTAGCTTCCTTTCCAATAGTGTAAATGAACAGGGGTGCAAAATAGGTTGAATATAACTTTAATTTTTGCTTCACATTTGAATTTGTCATGTTTGTTTCTGAGAAGTGAAATGGAAAGTTAACAATGATGCCCACTTTATATGAGAGTGAATAAATTTAGTTAGGAGTGTGAAAAATAAATAAAGATTATGTGATCCCCATTTTATACTAGATAGAATAGATGTAGGAGAAATTGTCAATAAACGTAAATGACACAAAATACAAACTTTAAACCAAATAAGAGTGCAAAACATGGTTAAACAAACAAATAAATGCAAAACTGGAACTGGTGAAAATCAAGGATACAAAGCTACAATTAGAACTTATGGTACAAATTTTGGGTCTGTATAGTTTCATTGTCGTTTATCTGCAACAATTTTTCTCTTGAAAATCAGGACAAAACGTTTAGTGTTGTTTTGATGACAGTTAAGTGCCATATAAGCTAAACAGTAATTGGGAGAAATGTCAAAACGATGTTCCACCAAATGATGGGACTCACACAACCTGAGAAAGGTATTTTTTGACAAATAACATTTCAAACTGTATTGAGGAAATACCTATGTGGCACTGATCTAGTGCCAATTTTTTGGTAAATGAAAATGGAACTAAACACCATTTCTATATCTGGTGGTTAAATTTATGTTTTAACATTTGTACCAATTGTTGCATGGGGATATGTGCTTGGGGTGTTGGGGGAAACATTCTCTCCAATAGAGCATGTTTCTACTTTGGTTGTCCTACCTAGCATCTAATGTCACTTACATGTCTAAAAATGTTATACATTATTCAAATATACCTTAAGTTTGTTTTTGATACCATTGTTGTTTCTATCTAAAATGTCAAATTTGATCAACACAATACAATAGTACCAAATTATTTTTTTAATAAAAATTAAATATTTTGCCTATAGATTATCCTATGCAAAGAGAAAAAGATCCTTTTTTAGGGGGGGGGGGGTAAAATAAGAATGGACCGAACATAATTTGGTGTGTAGACAAAGAAAGTTTAGAGATATGGGGTAGAAATTTGAAGGGAAGAATTAGTTGGGGAGCAAGCTATGATAGAGTTGGGCCATAGTTATTGATCATTGCTACAAAAGAAAAGGGATGGAGGAGAGAGAGAACGGTTGGGGGGAGGGAGAAGGTGTTAATAGCCTAACGTCACACATGAATTAATATAGATGTTTAGATAGATTTTTACTTTCCGTGCTTTTGAAAGTCCAACAACACTTTTTTATTGTTTCACCTTAACCCGTTCCTCAGCCAAATACTGTTGACTTGGTTAGTGACCAACTGACCTGAGCGGTCAAACCGTCGATCCATTCAACATGAAAAAATGGTTTTTTGATGTTTTTATTTTATTATTATTTTTTAATTTTTAAGTTGCAATAGGCCGCCCATTTGGGCTAGACGATTTAACTGCTGACCTAGAAACCAGTGGCCAAAGTGATATTGGTTCCGAGTCGGTTTTTAAAACATTACATTTATTGGAGTGGTTCTTTCAGATGATTTCATTTCTTATCCTATCGTTTAAAATTTTTTGTTCATCAATCTCAATATATGCCTTTTTATAACACTCATATCACCTCCTCTTAAACATGCTTAGTCAATTCACCCATAATCAATAAAAACAAATAAAGACTAAGTGTTCAACCTTGGTAAAGACCCATTGTAATTGCAAAACCTAAGGCTCAATTTGGAAGGAGTACAGATACATGTGTTTGCACTCTACATATTTGTATTTGCACGCTTACTAAAGAGAGCCTAAAGTATCCTTCATTGATATTCAAACGTTTATTTGTTACATCCTCATGAATATATTTAATTATTGTATATTCATTTGGAATTCATTTCTTTTCCAAGACCCACCATATTATATTTCTATTAATGGACTTTTGGAATCCATCGTCAACTCTATATTCATTATGGATGGCGTTCCAAGCATCGGTTTGTGAGGGTTGAAGAGTAGCGGCTTACCAAAAAGCTTATGGACAACAGGTGAATTACCAAAAATCTAAAGTTTTTTAGTAAAAATATGCATCCTAGGTTGAAGAAACTGATTGCAAATTGCATGCATATTAAAAACGTAGAAAACCCCCCTTTAATCTATTTGGGTGCTCATCCTCATTGAAAGAGTATTCAATAAGGCAAGAAGTTGGAGGGGCTCCCTGTTATCTCAAGCAAACAAAGAAGTGTCGCTTAAATCTATGCTTACAACAATCCTTGCTTATTGCATGTCTTGCTTCCTTCTCCCTAAGTCAGTGTGTAATTCAACGGTGAAGAGTCAAAAAGTCTTTTGGTGGGGAGATAGTGAAGGAAAAAAAATAAAATAAGGTGGGTTAGATGGGACCAAATTAGCCAAAACAAATCAAATGGGGGTCTAGGTTTCAGAGATCCAAGCCTCTTCAATCTAGCCCTCTTGCCAAAGTTGGCTTGGATGCTCTGCTCAGATTCCTCGAGCTTGTGGGCCAGAATCCTGAAGGCTAAATATTTTCAAAAGTTTCATTTCCTTCATGCCTCCATGACCAGTAGACCATCCTGGGGGTGGAGAAGTATTATGGCAGGTAGAGAAATTTTAAAAGAAGGGATTTGCTGGAAAATTGGAAGGGGCAATGAAATTAGTATATGGGATGATCCTTGGATCACTGGTTTATAAGGTCTTAAAGTAATGGGGCCTAGACCAAATGGTCATTCAGTCCAAAAGGTAGTTGACCTAATAAATCAACACAATGGAATCTGGAATGAAGATAAAATAAATTCCATTTTCATTCAGCCTATTGCTAAAAAAATCAAGGACTTGGACCTTCCTACTAATCCATAGCCAGATAAACTTGTGTGGACTGGAAGTAAAATTGGTTGTTTCACTGTTAGATCAGCCTATTTAATAGCAAAAAAATCCAAGAATTCTGCCCCCTTAAATTCCAGCTTCCCTAATGAAGAAAAATCCTTTTGGAACTTATTATGGAAGACCCCATTTGAACCCAAAGTCAAGATGTTCTTGTGGAGGGCTTGTGTAGGAGGTTATCTATAAAAAGTTCCTTGTTAAACAGAGGTATAGGAGACTCAAACATCTGTGAGAGATGTGGCAAGGAACCTAAAACAACTATTCATGCTCTTTTGTTGTGTGATAAATCATGGTGCATATGGTTGGGCTTAGGGGTGGGCCTCAATCCATATCATGGAAGAGCCTTCAACACATTCAAAGATTGGCTTAAACGTATTGTTTTTTTTCTCTAGGAAAAAGGAACTTGGACCTTTTGGCAAATAAAGTACAAACAATGTGGGAATTTTGGAAAGATGTGAACTTCTTCCTCTTTGAAAATAAAAATCTAAGTCCCTACATTGTGCTATCTAACATTCACAGGTCAATAGTGGAGAGATCTCTTTTCTAGCAGCAGAGATTGGAAGACTCTTCCAATCCTAAAAAGAATGATGGTGATGCCCATTGGAAGCCTCCTAAGAAAGGTTTTCTCAAGATGAACTATGATGCTGGTTTTGTCTAACCAAATAAAGCGTCTTTTGGATTCATACTGACACTATGAAAGCTTCATCACCTTTGGATGCTGAAGCAAAAGCTATAAGGGAATAATGTTTTTTGTAGATTTCCTATAACTAACAAATATAATCTTTGAATTAGACTGTGCTACTTTGGTTAATGTTTTTTGTAACAATAATTCCAAGATTCATTCTGAAGTTCTCTTTTGTTGTCATGATATCCAAGAGGTGGCTACAAAAAGGAATTACAAGTTCTAGCGGTATTCGAGGTTGTTAAATAGTGCTGCCCATGTGGCAGAAAGTCTGGGCTTTTATTGCTCCTTTAAATCTAGTTTATCTATTCATTTTAGTCTCTCTAAAATCTTACTCAGAGACTTTTAGCTCTTGTTTGTAGTTTCCCTTTGTTTTCTGTTGTGTTGTTTTTGTTTGTCTTTAATGAAAATTTTATCTCTACCAAAAAAAAAAGCATAGCGGCTTCTAGCATTCTTAGGAGAGCCCCACATGAATAACTTATAAGTTATGTTTGGTATATGTAATTTGCCAATTTTTCTATATTGATTAATTGAAGCCAAACTGATACCTTTGGTTTTTCAAAAATACCAAACCAAAATTTTTGTTCGATTTTATCAATTCAATTCCATTTTTGATAAGCACTCCTTTTTCAAAGTACCTGATTCCTTTGCACAACCATCCCAAATGGATCCAAAATTTGAGACCGAAGCCTAGAGTCTTTTCCCCAATGGGGTTGATAGTGTGCGTAATTACCATATTATTTGTATTTTTTCTTATTTAATTAGTAAGTTAATTAATGAACTTTATTGTGTTTTATTTAGAAAATCACAATTTGGGAAGAAAGCTGAAAGGAAATTGTAGCATAGCCCCAGCACGATGGGAGAAGACCAGCATGATTTCAGCATGCAAGAAGTGGGCCCCATCAATCCTAGTAGGATTCGACTGAGTTGGAGGCGTGAGTCACCAAGAGTTTTAATATAGTCTATTTCTTGYTGTACTTCTAAAAAGAAAGAAAGTCAAAGTCCATCTTAGTTAAGAAATTCTATTTAGAGATAAGTATAAGATTAGATCTGAATTAAGCATTATCCTATTAGGAAATTGGACTTTCTATTTTTGAGAAAGAACTCCAAAGAAGTGTTGGAAACAGCTCCTCCCCCTAAGGCTATATAAAGGGGGGGGGGGGTAGACTAGCAGTCGAAATCACTCAATCAAGGAGAGAAGAAGTGAAGGAAGGAAGCAGAATTCTTCCTCTTCATCTGGAAGTTGTGATCTCTCCATGAAGTTCGATTAGCTTTTATTTTCTGGTTGAAGGTTAAGGAAGCTTTGGTTCTACAAAATTGTGAGATCTAATTGATTTTATTTCAGTTCATTGTTTATGAGTATTTATATATTTTCTGCGATTTATTGTTTAAGATTATTTTATTGATTGAGCAAAAGGATCCATTGTTCAATCGATAAAATAACCTATTGCTGATTAGATCATCAAATTCGTATATGTTTGTTAGATTTAATCTGTGTGGCAAATAACATAAACCGATTATGGACAAGTTTTTGGTTCATGTTATGAAGATATATAATCTGGTTTAAACGAACCGAGCTTGTGTGTTCGTTGACCAGAATTGGGTCACTCCAATTCTTAATGTTATTAATAGATTAAACCCTAAGAGCTTGTTTAGGGTTGTCTATTAATAAGAGAAGCAATCAAAGAGCTTGTTTTGATTGCCGAAAATACAAATAGAGATTGGCTATTAGAGCTTGTTAGTAGCTATAACCAATTTACTCATAAGCACTTGAATTCATCCTTGCATCGATGATCAATTGTAAGAATCAAAGCTGAACTTATCCCTTCAACCGGATGCTGCCTTCTATCGAATTTACCTTTATTTTATTTTATTTTCCTTATCTTTATAACAATCCTCTACTTCATTCTCTTGGAAATAAATCAACCCAATCCCTGAGGAGACGACCTTGCTCATCGCTATATACAAAAATATTTAAATCGAGCTGGATTTTTATTTTTGGTTGGATTCAACACCCACCAATTTTTGGCGCCGCTGCTAGGGATTGGTGTCCTAAATAAGATTTATTTCCTTTTGCTTGGTTTATGCCTCGTTCTTCTCATGTAAGTGAACTCCAATACGATCCCGAGATTGAAAACACAGTTCGCCGGTTGAGGAAAGAAGCCAAGCAACATCGTAACCAATCGGCATCGCCCCCATCTCCCAGGGTGAAGCCGGCAACAGACCTCGTCGAGTCATCTAACAACTCTGAAGAAGAAGTCATGGCCAACCTCGACGAAAGAACTCTTAAAGAGCTACCTGCACCATCCACTTACTTCCTACTTTCCGTGGACTTTCAGGTGAAGATCACCACAAACACTTAAAAGAATTTCATGTAGTTTGCTTGAGCATAAAACCTCAAGGTGTTATCGAAGAGCAGATCAAGTTGCGTGCTTTCCTTTCTCACTAGCTGACAAAGCTAAGGATTGGCTTTACTACTTACCCTCTGGTTCTATCACTACATGGAATGAGATGAAGAAGCTATTTCTTGAGAAGTTCTTCCCTGCCTCACGAGCTGCTTATATCAGGAAGGAAACCTGTGGAATAAGACAATTCAGTGAGGAAACTCTCTATGAGTATTGGGAGAGATTCAAACAACTATGTGCAAGCTGTCCTCAACATCAGATTCCTGATCAATTCCTTATCCAATATTTTTATGAAGGATTATTGCCAATGGATAGGAGTATGATTGATGCTGCAAGTGGAGGTGTGTTGGTGAATAAAACTCCTACTCAAGCAAGGGAACTAATTACAAACATGGTTGCCAATGCACAGCGGTTCAGCAATAGACAAGAGTCCATCCCGAGGAGAGTCAATGAGGTAAGTACTTCTTCCATCGATCAACGATTAGATACTCTCACCTCTCTTGTGGAAAAATTGGTAGTAGGTCATGCACAGCAAGTAAAGACTTGTGGCATTTGTTCCACTACGGGTCATCCAACCGACATGCGTCCTACACTTCAAGATGAACCCTATGAATAAGCCAATGCTATCGGAGGATTCCCACAAAGGAGATACGATCCCTATTCAAATACTTACAATGCAGGATGGAGGGATCATCCTAAGCTCAACTATGGAGCCAAGCCCTTCGGCTTCCAACAATATCAAGTTAGACAACCAGCTCCACAACATCCATCTTCCAAACCAGGTATGTCTTTAGATGAAATTGTTAAAGCACTTGCAACTAACACCCAACAATTTCAACAGGAGACAAGGACAAGCATCCAAAACCTGGAGAATCAAGTGAGCCAATTGGCAACTGATGTGAGTCGATTGGAATCACAAGGATCAGGAAAACTACCCTCACAGACCATAGTCAACCCTATGCAGAATGCTAGTACTTTAAGAAGCGGAAAGGAGCTCAACGCCGATTAAATCCTCCTCACCCACCTTCCGCTGCATCAGCTCACTAGTCAGGGAAGTCTTCATTTTCTCTATACTACTAGAATTCTGTTTTGATACATTGAGGACAATGTATAGATTAAGTGTGTGTGTGGGGGGGGGGGGAGTATAGGATTTGATTTAGGATTTTAGATAAGTAGTATTTATTTCAGTTAAAAAAAAAAACTCAATTCTCTTGAAATCAATTGAAGCAATATTCTAGGAAAATTCTTGTGAGCCTAGTAATGAGGTGCGATTAGGGAATACACGACTTATCTGAAGCCATTTCCTTTTGAGCTAGTCCTAAATTCAAGTTTAAGTAAATAAGGTAAATATTTTTACCATTTCCTTGGTAGTGTGCGTAATTTCCATATTATTTGTATTTTTTCTTATTTAATTAGTAAGTTAATTAATGGATTTTATTGTGTTTTATTTTGAAAATCACAATTTGGAAAGAAAGCTGAAAAGAGCTTGTAGCATAGCCCCAGCACGATGGGAGAAGACCAGCACGATTTCAACATGCAAGAAGTGGGCCCCATCAATCCTAGTAGGATTCGATTGAGTTGGAGGCGTGAGTCACCAAGAGTTTTAATATAGTCTATTTCTTGCTGTACTTCTAAAAAGAAAGAAAGTCAAAGTCCATCTTAGTTAAGAAWTTYTATTTAGAGATAAGGATAAGATTAGATCTGAATTAAGCATTATCCCATTAGGAAATTGGACTTTCTATTTTTGAGAAAAAACTCCTAAGAGGTGTTGGAAACAGCCCCTCCCTCTAAGGCTATATAAAGGGGGGGGGGGAGACTAGCAGTCGAAATCACTCAATCAAGGAGAGAAGAAGTGAAGGAAGGAAGCAGAATTCTTCCTCTCCATCTGGAAGCTGTGATCTCCCCATGAAGTTCGATTAGATTTTATTTTCTGGTTGAAGGTTAAGGAAGCTTTGGTTCTACAAAATTGTGAGATCTAATTGATTTTATTTCAGTTCATTTTTTATGAGTATTTATATATTTTCTGCGATTTATTGTTTAAGATTATTTTATTGATTGAGCAACAGGATACATTGTTCAATCAATAAAATAACCTATTGCCGATTAGATCATCAAATTCGTATATGTTTATTAGATTTAATCTTTGTGGCAAATAACATAAATCGATTATGGACAAGTTTTCGGTTCATGTTATGAAGATATATAATCTGGTTTAAACGAACCGAGCTTGTGTGTTCGTTGACCATAATTGGGTCACTCCAATTCTTAATATTGTTAATAGATTAAACCCTAAGAGCTTGTTTAGGGTTGTCTATTAATAAGAGAAGCAATTAAAGAGCTTGTTTTGATTGCCGAAAATACAAGTAGAGATTGGCTATTAGAGCTTGTTAGTAGCTATAACCAATTTACTCATAAGCACTTGAATTCATCCTTGCATTGATGATCAATTGTAAGAATCAAGGCTGAACTTATCCCTTCAACCGGATGCTGCCTTCTATCGAATTTACCTTTATTTTATTTTATTTTCCTTATCTTTATAACAATCCTCTACTTCGTTCTCTTGGAAATAAATCAACCCAATCCTTGAGGAGACGACCTTGCTCATCACTATATACAAAAATATTTAATTTGAGTAGGATTTTTATTTTTGGTTGGATTCGACACCCACCAGGGGTAAACAATGGGGCTAAGTTGGTTGGTGTGGTGAGCATATCGAGACTTGATTGATTTATATCTATGGCTTCATCAAATTGTCAAATTCATTTAATTCAAGGTGGGGTCACATTAATAAATCAAAGGCTTTGATTTTCTTGTTTCAATGCAACACTATTGCTTAACCATGAATTAGACTCTATTCCTCATAGATTGCTTCTCACATCGTCCTCACACCATGTTCTGGTCACACATTAGGTATTTATTATTCATAGGTCCCAATACAAGGTGGGATGTGGTTGTGAGGAGCGTTCTATAAAGAGCCAGAGCATATCCCAATTCGTTGACCATACCCCAGGAAAAACTTTGGTTATTTTGAAAAAAATAGCCTAGGCTGTTTTGGTAGTTGCTTAAAATGACAACTAATCATGTGTGGATAAAACAATATTTACACTCAACATTCTTTTAAGGGTAAAATACAAAAACCTCCCCTGTAGTTTCACTTTAGCAAAAACCTCCCCTAAATTTTTAAATAAAATAACAAAAACCTCCATTCTATAAATCACCAAGACGGAAAATGTTGAACCAAAGAATCAAATTTTTTCAAATGCATATTTTACCCTTTTGCAAAATAGTTTGCATCTATTTTTATTAAAATACCCTTGTCGACTCCTTTACCGTTTTTTCCTATTTCCTATCCCACTTTATCCAGTCTGAAGAGGAGAAACACAGGAGGAACGCCTCATGCACCTCTTTATCCTCCTTTCCATTTCCATTTTTTCTTTGTTGAAACTCCATTGACTAAAGAAAGCAAACCGCCATGCTGATAATTACAGTTCTAATGTGCTTGTGGAGCATGGAATGCTTCTTTGTTGAACATCTTTCCACCCTAGCCGCCATGTGTGTGAAGTTTTTTTGTTGATTTCGTATGAGTATGAGGCTCCTTTTTTATCCTTAATTCAGCTAGCTGTTGAATTCTTGTGAGACTGTAACTTTATGACCATAACTCCTAATAGAAGTTGTTGCTCTAAGCATCATTTTTAATAATATATGCATGATGTGGATCAGAGCAAAAGAGTGAATACTCTTCCTTAGTCGAACAAATATTTCCTTTATTTAGGGTGAAAGAATCGCATAGATTGGAAGTGTGATTATCAACGTTGATTAAAAAAAATGTGTGGTTAGAAGCATTATTTTCATTAAATGGAATTGAAGTGTGTTAATAGGCAAAAGACACTTTGGGGGAAGGGGATTTAGAAACTTTTGAGTAATGCCCCTATAGAAAGAACTGACCTCTCTAAATAAGATGTGTATAAAAGAGCATACTGAGGCCATCAGATTTACAAAGTGGTGATGATTGATGCCTGAAGCCAATTATGTTGATTGTACCTTTTGATTAATTGACTCTTATAGTTTCTCTTACTATGTTTTCGTTTTAATTATTTACAAGCAAAGCAAATATGAGTTGTTTAAAGGACCAAACTCTCTAGTTTGAATGACCAAATAAAGCAACTCATAACACAAATCCGAAGATAATTCAAGTTTGAATGACTAAATAATTCTTGTGTTTATGTTTACAATTGTGATAGGTGCGGGGAGTATTTCAATCCTAAACCACTTTCTTGAAGCACATTATTGGAACTTGTGAAGTTTAAGTATAACCAAGAATAGCTAGCTTTCCTTCTTCAAGTAGAACAGAGATAAACGACCACCTTGAAAATCCAAATTACATTCAACTGGCAAATGATACAAACATATCCCAACAAAAACATATGAATATTATCTAAAAGAAATTAAGAATTCCAACTGCAATTTATCACTGACTACTTGGGGGATCCGGTCTTATAGCAAGTATTTCCAATGGTTTACTATAAATATAATTGAATGAGAGATTGAATTTTGTGCCTAAATCATGGTCATCCATCTGTCAGTGGGATTTTCGTGATGACCCCATCATGGTTTTTAAAATCGACCCAGAGACCGAACTGGTCAGGGGTCCAGTTATCGAGTTGAACGGTCTGACCATTTGAACCGAACGCTTGGCCTGTTTTGACAAAAAAATAAAAAGAAAATTTAAAAAATAAAAAAAGGTCAAAATCATTTGAACAGTTAACCGCCCGGTTCAACAGTTTGCTGACCAAAATCAACAGTTTTTTGGGGAAAACGAAACCGGTCACCTGACCGGTTCTTGGTTTTTCCGGTCCGACTGCCCGGTCCAGTCTGGTTTTGAAAACCATGGACCCCATCACTATGCTGAATCACACTTTCCCGAAGAAGAAATCCACAAAGAAAAAAATGGGAATGTAAAGGAGGATAAAGAGGCTTGTGCTGCGTTCTTCCAAAACCCTTGTTGCTGCATTCCTCCTCTTAAGATTGGATAAAGTGGGATAGGAAAAGAGGGTAAAGTGGTAGATAGGGGTATTTTAGTAAAAATAAATGCAAATTAATTTGCAAAAGAGTAAAATAGCCATTTGAAAAAAATTGAATTATTCTTGGGATTAGTAGGCTGTACTCCCCCTCAGAAATTTGAAATTATAGCCACCTCCTAGTCTACTAGTAGCCCCCCCTATAAACTGCATCCTACAAGTGGATTTGGCATCAATCCACGGTCAGGATTCATTCTACCCCTAGGGTGGAGCTAAGTTTTTTAGGGGTGGACTGAACAGTTAAAACCCCTTGATTCTTTGGTTAACGTTTGTGATTGACGAAAGAGAGGTTTTTGTTAATTTATTTTAAAATCCCGGAGATGTTTTTGCTAAAGTGAAACTAAAAAGGTGTTTACGATTGTGAGAAACTTCAAGAGGTTTTTGTATTTTATCCTTTAATTGAAAAGACAAAAGAGAACCTCAATGAAGTAAATGATGCGTAGAGGCTCCCTCGGCTATTTTTTCCAAACAGCCAAACTGATATCCGCCCATCCCCGGCCCCAACTCTCAAAGGGAGGAGTTCAAATCTGTGCCCCATGAGGGGGCGCCCCACAACATCCCACAATGCATCCCTGCCTTGTATTTGGAACATCTCCTGATGATGAACTCTCGGGGGAGTGGGGACAACGAATATTTGATGTAGGTCTCCGCATTTCACTCATTAGGGGCTTTTAGGTCAACCCAGGCGATATAGGTCGAGTCCGGATTTGTGGTCTGGCCACGTTTACCCAGCCACACATATGGAACATCGGTTGAGTTGTGGTCATCGATATTTTCAATACACAGTTGGATGAGTGTAGCTAGCAATGTGGTGTGGTCAACAAATCGGAACTTAACTCATATAGTATAGGTTAGGTGTCAAAAGAAACAGCAGAACCCGTGGTGATAGGATCTGCTCCTCACAAATGGGCGCCTCACAGGCACATCCACCGTGTTTCCAATGCATGATAGGATGTGCGTGTGAGGCGCCAATTGTGAGGAGCAGATCTGGTCTCTGCGGCAAACCCTCTTTAGTCTTTATCTGAATTGGGATCTGCTCCTCACAGAGCGCTCCTCACACCGATCTTACCCTATCCCCGCATTCGCTTCTATTTCGTAATTTACTTCCCGCCATTTCTTCCTTTCCAGTTCCCGCTATCAATTAATTAATTATTATTTTTATTATTTTTTTTTGCCTGCAAACAAGGTTCGGAGTTGAAGTTCGAAATCTCTCGAGCATCGTCTAGGCAAGTATGGTAGCAGATCACAGGCACCTGTACGGCAACTGACGATCTAAACGCACCAGACGGCGAGAAGTCGCCACCGTTGGTTAATCGCTGAGCCCGGAGCTCCATCCCGTGATATTAGCAAGTAATATCTGTCTCCCTGCACCAATCTTTCACTACCTTCAATTTTCTATAACCAACATTACTCCCCCCCTTCTCTCTTCCTCTCTATCATGGGAGGAGCTCTTGATTTCTCACAAACTCAAAGGATCGTTTTCCTTATTGACCTCCATCCCCTCCTCCACTTGCAAAACCCTAAGCATTACATCACTTCTGTCATCGACTCTGCTCGAACCTTCCTCACTTTCCCTCCACTCTCCTCCTCCCTCTTCGCATTCAAGCTCTTCTTCTCCTCTCTTTCTCCACTCCTCTCCTCTTCCAAACTCCACCGCCTCCTTGGCAAGTCTGCTGTTTCTTCTTTCTCCTTTGACCGCCCCTCGCAAACTCTGCTTTCGCTTTCTGAAACCCTAAATTCCCTCCCCGCTCTCTCCGGAACCTTAATTTCACCACCTCGAGCGTCTCTTACCTCCAGTTCGTTGCTTCAGCTCATTCACGATTATGCCTGGGAGCCTCGGATTCAAGATTTGATAGGTAAGTCAACAGAGTTACCCACTGTGCGTTCCAACTTGATTCTCCTCTTTTCACCGGCATCTAGATCTCTAAAATGTTTATCCGAGTTCGTGGATGTGAAAATAGACGATGAATCTCTGGTAACCGTAGATGTTTTCTCCGAGAAATTCTTTCAATTGTTTGGCAGTGTTAGCGAAGGATTTGTCGATAGGGATATACACTTCAGTTGGATCGATGTCATTCATGAACAAGATTACGGTGGGGAAAGCGTTGAAAGAGAGGAGCTTGTCTTGGGGAAAATGTTTCTTGGGAAAGGGATTAAGAGGTTGGGTTGGGGCTTCTGTTCAACGGATGCGATTATTGTGGGTTCTGCTCTAATTCCCTTTGGGTTGATTTATCCGAACATCGTTTGCCCTTCGATAGGTTATAATCTTACCAATTGCCCCAAGATTGCTCATGCAGAATTAAATCTTGAGATCTTGGATGTGAATGAGAAGCCCTTAGAATGTAAGGGCTGTGATCTAGAATTGTTTGATTTTAAACTACCATGTCTGCAGAGATCTGATGATGTTTTGCATGCGTTGGAACCTGCGAATTCAGTTGCTGGACGTTGTCATCGAGGGAAAACGTTTTGGGGAGACATTGGTGATGGAATCTTGAATATCCGTGTAAAAGAAGTCCAAAGGAGGAATGACGAAAGCATTAAGATTGATCACCAGTTCAATGATTCTATTCTGGTACATGCGCTCTCAGAGGAACATGGGAAAGGTCAAAAGAAAGAAAGTTCAGATGACTTGTTTGCAGACAAGGTTCTAGAAATGTTATGGATGGAAACGGATGGGTTCATGTCAGTAAAATCCATACCTATCTGGCAGCTGCTTCTTAATTTCCTCTCCAGGGGAGGCTACTGGGCTCTGGTGTCTGTTGCAAAGGATGGGGGGGATTCCTTTATGGGAATCTTAAAGCCATTAACAATTCACACAGCTATCCTTTCCATTGTGAATAGTGGATATTCCTTTTGTGATTCAGTTCATCACTCCAATCAATCTTCTTTTAGTTTGCTTGGGTCTGCCGCAAGGACAGAAAGTGATGTATCTAATGATATTGCCAATTTAAACCATTCAAATGGGCCAACTGCTTCTCAACCTGGGGCTTTGTCTTACAAGATATCATCAGCAACGGATGATGCTAAAAGGAAAAGGAACAGAAAACATCTAAAATCACTTCAAGATTTCACATGGAGTTCCTTTTATCAGGCGGTCCTTAATCACTTTGAGGTGGATCTGGAAGAAGTGTATTTTGCCCGGAAACTTGATACCTCAAAGAAGTTAAGATTCTTGAGGTGCTGGATGAAACAAGTAAAGAAATCTAGTTGCTGTCAAATTGAACGAAATGTGCTGAAGACAGACAGTCATATTCAAAAAGAAATGGAAGGAAAATTTGTTGGGTCACAGCAAGAAGAATGTGACCAGCCCGTTTTGTCCTCCCACTCAAATGGAGAGACTTTATTATCCGGAGATTCTGGAGTGAGGGAAGATGTTGATCCTATTTATTCCTTAGAAAATTTGGAATCTTTCTTTGGAAGTATTCCTCAGAAGATTCAGCATGGTCTTGAATCTGCTGATGTAGATTTGGGTGCTTTAGCAGAGCGGCTTGTTGAGTCATGCATCCGTTGGCTGTATTGGAAGCATGAATTAGAGAACAAGAATCTGACCCACGAGGAGCATATGGATGGTACATGTGCTGGAACAGTTGCTGCTGAACTAATTAAGCTTCTCCTTAAGGAGCCTAAGGATTTGACAGCTAAGTATAAAGGCCATAATCCATCATCCGATCCAAGTTCTGCATTGTACACTTCGGAGAATATAATTAGAGAGTATCCTTTTCACTTTCTTTCCCTCTCTATGCATACGTGCATGTGTATGTTTTCCTGCATGCTTACATCTATAAATTTGGACATCTTTGTATTTTCATCAGCCGAACTGAAGTACTAAAGGTAAAGAGTTACTTCTCAATTATAATTTGCATAACATTTTCCTTGATGTTTAAAAGGTATGAGTTGCAAATTCTGTTTCGGATGGAGATACTCCGCTCAAAGGTGAAAGTAGGTGTTGAAGAGACAATAAAGCAAAAGATGGTAAAGCAGATTTGCTCACTTTTAGATATCATCCAATACCATTTAGCAGGGGGCTTTTTTGGTGATGTTAGCCTTGGTATGTACGCTGGAAGGACCATTAAGAACAGGTATATATCTATGGTTTATACACCCAAATTGATAATGGCTAATTACATATACCATTTCTTCCCTGCTCCCCCACATAAAAAAATTAAAGAAGAAAGAGAGAAAAACTATTATCTACCATTGTTTGAGACCTTGGCTTCGTTTAGGTATGAGGTGACTTTCACACAGTTTGTTCTTAATGCTTGAATTTGGTTGTCTTCTGTCTGAAAAGAGATTTTCTTATGTTTTCCTACATTTTATTTTCCTCATTACTTATCAGCCAAATAACCAGTCACTTTAGAGTAACATGCTATGAAAGCTATTCTTTTTGATGAGACAAGTATAATTACTGTTCAGTTTATAGTGGGTGAGGGGGGATTGTGAACTCAGATTGGTGGTAGACTGGTAGGTCTCCAATATGCTTTGCTGACTTTCCAAGATAAAACATTTAAAAAACTGGAAAACAAAGAATTTATTTTGTAATCAGCTAATAAACCATCATGAAACCCGTATCTCTGCTCATTTAGAAATATTTCATTTCATTATTATCAAGAATGGTTCTTTTCAACCTTCAGACCTTGAACCTATAAAATGTATTGCTGCCTGATGCTTCTTATCTCATTATTTATGGGGAAACCAGTGCTAGGCTATAACTGTTGTCTATATGTTGATGTGATTGAAATGCTTCTTTTTGAGTACTTATTGCATCATCTTAAACTTCAAGAATATTTGGGGGTAAAACTGCTTCCTTTATGGTATAAGAGGTAAGAAGCATGAATTCATCCCCTCTATCCACCCTCACCCCTCAAAAAGGAGAAAAGGAAAGAAAAGCAAAGGAAGAAAATGGAATCAAAGTAGATTTGTTTTGGGAATTCAAGGGTACAGGATAGTAATCAATAATGAGGATTGGGTGGTGAATGATTTCTTGATTCTAAGAAAATGTTATTGTTTTCATTGTACTTTTTTGATCTTATATCATGCCTTTTTAGATATTAAGGGATTAATACTCACTCAAAAGCAAGGATTAAAGTATCGGTATTGGGTATCGTATTGGACCACTTGGATACAGATACGTTTTGGAAACGCATGGATACGGACGAAAAAACATGGAGACGCTTGGATACGCTGGGAAATGCATATAAATTCCATAAATATATTAATAACATTACATTTAAGGTTTATATAGTCAAATTAATGTATAAATACATAGGAAATGTATATTCTAATGGTATCTGTGAATAAATATATTACAATTAATATAGCGGGATGCATAGAAACCATACAATTTTTATTGCTAATGTATTAATCTAGAGTCTTAAAACATATTATATAAATTTTCACAAATTAATACATGTACAAAGCTATTATTTATTTTCTATTGAAGTTCATGTCACAAAACACATGCAACTATTATATGTAATTATTATATCAATTTTTTTTTTCTATTTTTACATTTTAACATTAACAAAGTAATCAACTAAAAATTAATTCTCAAATGTTTGGTAAACAAAATTTTTATTTTTGTAAACAATAAAAATGTTATTATAAAATGAAATTAAAATATCAATTAATAATTTATAAAAAATATAATCTTAACTTAAACTATCTCAAAGATACTAAAATTTCTAAGATACATATTGTATGAAAATTCATAATGTTTAATTACTAAAATTGTTATTTAATTATTAGTATTTTTATTTTATAATTTTATGAAATAAATAATCATTTTTGTAAATAATAAATATGTTTTTATTTAATGCAAATTAAAATATTAATTAATAATTTATAAAAAATTTAAGATACATATCGCATTCAAATTTATAAATTTTAAGTACTAAAATTATTATTCTATTATTAATATTTTTATTTGTATAATTTTTTGAGATTAAAAACTACTTTTTGATGTAAATGTGGATTTGAGAAATTATTTACTCCATTAGTTTACAAAATATTAATTTTGAATAATATTATTTAATCTTTACTTAAAATTGGTGAACATAAATATATGTTATTTGCTAAGACTACATGTAGACATTAAATAAAAAAGAATTTTATTTCATTTACTAACAAAAGTTAACGGTTGTCTTAGTGGCAAACATACATTTTCAAGTCTTATGCGCTGGGTGATTTGGGTTCAAATCGCTTCAGCCGCATTTTTTTTTTTAAATTAGACACGGAATTGTGAAACACAAATCACGTGTGTATCGGTCCGTGTTGGCACGTATCGTCTGATAGAATATGATATGGTCCGGTATGGATGTGTGTCGCTTCGATACGGACGATTCAGGGGATACATACCTATTTGTAGCATTTCCTGTATCTCCCATGAATGATACTGATACGATACGCCCCGTATCGGGCATATCGTGTCGATATTTGAATCCTTGATTCAAAGTAGGTTTGTTTTGTGAACTCAAGGGTCAGGCCAGTAATTGATATTGAGGACCAGGTGTTGAATGATTTCTTGAGTTCTCAGAAATTGATATTGTTTTCACTGTAATTCCTTGATCTTATATCTTGCCCTTTTAGATAACTAGTGTAAGAGCACATGCTATGCACATGAGCAAGATTAAAGGGTAAAAACAAACAACTTATAAGAATGCAAATACTGTGATTTAACTTTTATGTTTTGCACAGACATCAAGGTAAAGCATCTGCTTTATATAGTATAGATAGATGAAGGATCAATACTAAGAGAACTGAAACAGCTTAGGTTTAAGGACACACTTGTTTGCAGTGCCTACCTGCTACTTTCCCTCTATGAAGTTTACAATGCATGGATGGATTCATCTTTGTTGGTTGTCATGTACTTGTGGGAATACATTTTGTTCTATAATGATCTTACTGAGATAAAATATGTTCTCTTTGGGTTCAATTCCTAGGCATGGCACATTGTTTCTATTACTACTTAAAGTGGATACCCCACTTCAGCTTTAAAGCGTGCAAAAAAAAAAAAAAAGTAAAGCACACCTGTAATCTTTTCTGTTCGCTATTAATATCACGTGCAATGCATGTCTCACTTGTATATTAAGTAGCTATGCACCTTATCCGATGCCTCTTTGTTGGGTAAAAGGTATCAGTTATAAATTTCCCCTTTAATGATTGCTGCCTGCAGGCCTCCTATCACTACTCTAGTTTGCCATTGCTTCATAATTCATATTCATTGATGTGGCAATCATTTTGCCCATCTTCTAGCTAAATGACTAAATGTGCTTTATCATTGTCTACTACTTGACCACTGCTCAAGAGAAATACTAGATGATACCTATTCAAAGGAGTTGGTCTAAATCTTGTTTAATTACTTACAATTACAGGTATTCTGATTCTTTAGGAGATGTGGTTCAAAGAATCTACACCCGGATGGACTTATTGCTGTTTGATGATGAGGATGATGAAGCCCCCGGGTCTCTATTCAACAGTGAGGACAGTGATCAATCCAGGAGAATCACACTGGAAAAGAATGAGGTTAATGCGAACTCCAGAGTATGCAGTGAATCTACCTCATCAAGGGATGAGCATCTCCACCCACCGGAAAATCAAAATAAAAGATTAGTAGCAGTTAGAGAGGAGGAGCATGTGCACCAACGGCTAATGGAAGCTCAAGAGAGGAGAGAGAGGGCTCGGAGGTTTTCCTCTTTCACCAGCTGGGTGCCAGATTTGCAAAGAGTGTGGGCGCCAAGGCAGCCAAAGGCTATGGTGAAGGCAGAGTATCTAAGGAAACTTTCAAAGAGAAAGAAAGAACAGCGAGGGGACAGCTACGATGTGGTGTGTGAGACTCCAATGACAGGGAAGAAACTATCATGCACACGAGGGAGCACTGGGGATGTGGTTAACTCCAGTGGGTCAGTGTCCAAGGCTTTGTTTCAGGATGAAGGCAGTTAAATGTAGAGCATCATTGCTTGATGGTCCTGTGGAACAACAATATTGCATGCTTGTCAGGTGGGGCTTGCATAATGGCTCCTTACGAAGAGAAAATGTGGTTTTAAAAGAGTACTAATTGTAGTTGGAGATTCCAAGTGCCCTGCTGCGTGATTCATGTTCTTGGAAACAGCTAATGTTAACCAATAACCAACTAGTTTTTGAGTTTCCACTGTATTTCTAATAAATAATTTTAGTTTGCTACACAATCTGGGAAAAACTTTTACTGGTGCAGTATATCTGTCAAGGAATCACTAGTTTTTTTTTTTTTTTTGGATAGTGGAGGAATCACTAGGTTGAGTAAGCTTTAAACATGGGATGCACCTGATTTTCTTAATTTCCTTATTGGATAGACCCAAAGAGATTTTTCATGTTAATTTTTGACTTGATATGTTTCTTATAGCAATGAACTTGTACACTGAAAGTTGTAATCTTCTTTCTTTCTTTCTTTCTTTTTGTAGACAGTTCAGGTAGTATTTTTAGTTTGGATTTGTTTAGATACTAATTTTCCAATGAAGAATTCTAAAGAAATTTCTATCATTTCATGTCTTTGTACCAACCTTCAGATGATGCCCTTAAACTTGCACTTCCCCAAAAGAAATAAAGGTGCAGAGATCCCCTTTTGATACAAGTCCTTTATGTTTTCCTTGCTGAGTTCTTATTGTGGATTTTCTGAGCTTGCATTTTAATTTTATAGCCCCTGGATGTCTATGTATTATCCTGATGTGTTTTTTTGGTGCAATTGGCAGGGAAGTCTCTACCCACTACCCTGACTGATTCTCTTGTGGCATCAGTTGTTATCATTGCTCAAGAAGTTGCAGGAGACATTTGAATGACAGATACTCACCAGGAGGAATCTGAACATGGCATTAGCATTACTATTAAATCTACTGGAATTTCTCTGTACTATGAGATGT
Organism: Nelumbo nucifera; assembly: GCF_000365185.1. The sequence continues at coordinate 2,475,098 of NW_010729101.1, read as the reverse complement.
CTGATGATCTGAAGAACTTGAAGGGAGAAAGGCAGGGGAATGAGTATCTCATCAGCCTCATTGATTCTCCTGGGGATGTTGACATATCATCTGAGGTCACTGCTGCTCTCCGCATTACTGATGCTGCATAGGTGGTGTTTGATTGCACTGAGGGTGTATGTGTTCAAACCGAAACTTTCCATCAACCAAACCCTTGGTGAGAGGATTAGGCATGTCTTGACTGTAAACAAGATGGACAGGTGCTTCCTTGAACTTTAGGTCGATGGAGAAGAGGCTTATTAAACTTTCCAAAGAGTTACTGGGAATGCCAATGTGATCATGGCTACATATGAAGACCCTCTCCTTGGTGACGTCTAGGAAACACCCAGAGAAAGGGACAGTTACCTTCTCTGCTGGGTCTGCATGGCTGGGCTTTCACCGTTACCAACTTTGCTAAGATGTATGCTTTCAAGTTTGGCGTAAATGAGGTAAAGATGATGGAGAGACTCTGGGGTGAGAACTACTTTGACCCTGCTACCAGGAAGTGGACCAACAAGAACACTGGTTCTACCTGCAAGCGTGGTTGTGTTCAGTTTATTATGAACCTATCAAGAAAACCATCGGTATCTGCGTGAATGATCAGAAAAGACAAACTGTGGCCCATGTTGCAAAAGTTGTGTCACCATGAAGTCTGAGGAGAAGGAATTGGTCGGAAAAGCCTTGATGAAACGTGAACGCAGACATGACTCCCTGCTAGTAATGCCCTATTGGAAATGATCTTTCACCTCCCTTCACCTGCAATTTTGCAAAGGCTTAGAAATACCATGTACGAGGGGCCTCTTGATGATATTCATGCTAGGAACTGTGATCTTCAAGGGCCTCTAATGCTTTATGTATCAAAATATCTGATCATGATACTAACCCTAACATATGTACTTTATTATTTATATTCTGTTACAAAAGATTGCTCCAAACCGTTTTCCTAATTAATTAATGTTTTTAAGTTTGGTTACGGCTTTTTATTTGGCACACTTTCGGTTAAGACGTTAGTCGTTAGACGTGTCAAAAGTAATTTAAGTATCTTTTCTTACATTCTCGTTTCATGTTTGAAGAAGTATCTTCTTTTATGTACATCGTTGAGGTATGGAGCTGCAGACGGCAAGCCTGAAATTGGGTCTAAGAGATTTGTTTGCTCATCCAGGCATCCACCATGCAAATACAGAGAAAGAAAACCTGTACTGCTAGCGTTGCTTTTTATTTAAATTGGCGGTCATTTTCAAGCTCGAAGATCGGGTTTTAGCCTTCAGCTTCAACGACGAAGTTGAAGCACTGCTCTTGTTTGATGGAAACAATGTGGCTACAACTACGAACAAGTTCGTTACAGTCGCTATACGGTTCGAGGGCACACCCATGTCGGAGATATTGACCTTCTATTTTTCCCTTTGAAGTTTGAATTGCCCATCGTCATTCATGAAAGCGATATCTAGCTCCATTTTTATTTCTCGCCGGCTATCGACCACAAAGCAGAATTTACTGTCCTCTTTCAGAAAATCTGAACCATTTCAAGTGAACGCAACAACTATCGCTGAGGATATTTTTGGTAGGATTTTAGACAAATACCTAGATATCTCAGAATTGAAGAAGCTCCATTCCAAGATCATTGTCCACCAAGATATCCGCTTGAACCCATCTCTCGGCATCAAATTGATGAGAGCCTATGCTGCCTGTGGAGAACCCACATTTACACGGCACGTATTCGAAGAAATTCCACATAAAAATATCATCTTCTTCAATGTCATGATTAGAAGCTATGTCAACAATCACATGTACCGAGATGCTCTCCTTATTTACATAAACATGTCAAGCCATGGAGTTCAACCTGACAACTACACTATCCCCTGTGTCCTTAAAGCCTGTTCATGCTCAGAGGATTTGCGGCTCAGAGGGCAAATCCACGCCACAAGTGTAAAACTTGCGCTTGACTTGAATCTCTTCGTCGGGAACGGTTTGATTTTCATGTATGGGAAGGGTAATTGTTTAATTGAGGCTCGTCGGATTCTTGATGGAATGCGTCATAGAGACGTGGTCTCTTGGAATTCAATGGTTGCTGGATATGCACAGAATGGGCGGTTCGATGAAGCATTGGAGGTTTGCAAGGAGATAGAGTTGCACAGGCTGAAACCTGATGCAGGTACCATGGCAAGCCTTCTGCCAGCTGTGACACATACCTCTTCTGCCAACGTTCTATTTGTAGAGGGAATGTTCAGAAAGATGCCTATAAAGGGTTTGGTTGCTTGGAATGTGATGATAGCTGTTTATGTAAACAATTCTATGCCTGCAGAGGCCGTGGAGCTCTTTTCACAGATGGAAAGAAGTGGAATGGAACCTGATGCAGTTACTATTGCTAGTGTTCTTCCCGCATGTGGGGACCTCTCTGCTCTGGGGCAGGGGAGAAGGATACATGATTATGTTGTTAGGAAGAGACTCACTCCAAATCTTTTCCTGGAGAACGCATTAGTTGACATGTATGCTAAATGTGGGTGTTTACAGGATGCAAGGGAAGTGTTTGATGGGATGCAGGGACGTGATGTTGTGTCCTGGACTAGTATGATTTCAGCTTATGGCATGCATGGACAAGGCCGGGATGCGGTAGCTCTGTTCACAAAAATGCAACACTCCGGTCTTACCCCGGATCATATTGCATTTGTGTCCGTTCTCTCAGCTTGCAGCCACACTGGTCTACTGGATGAGGGACGGTATTACTTTAGATTAATGACGGAGGAATATATGTTGGTTCCTAGGATAGAGCATTTTTCTTGCATGGTTGATCTGTTAGGACGTGCAGGTCATGTGGACGAGGCGTATGACTTCATCAAACAGATGCCCATGGAACCAAATGAAAGAGTATGGGGGGCATTACTCAGTGCTTGCAGAGTTTACTCAAATATGACTCTTGGGTTGATTGCCGCTGATAAGCTTTTCGAGTTGGTTCCTGAGCAAGCTGGGTATTATGTCTTGTTATCAAACATATATGCCAAGGCCGGTAGATGGAATGATGTCACAACTGTTAGATCTATGATGAAAAGCAGAGGAATCAAGAAGCTGCCTGGATGCAGTAATGTTGAACTCAGTGATCGGGTGCACACATTCCTTGCAGGTGACAACTCTCATCCCCAGTCCAAGGAGATTTATGCGGAGCTTGATGTATTACTGGGGAAGATGAAGGAGGCAGGTTATGTCCCTGAGACTGATTCTGCCCTTCATGATGTGGAGGAGGAGGATAAGGAAGGACACCTGGTTGTGCACAGTGAGAAGTTGGCCATTGCTTTTGCTATTATAAATACTGGGCCTGGGACGCCAATCAGGATTACAAAGAACCTCCGTGTGTGTGGAGATTGCCATGTTGCTGCCAAGCTCATCTCCAAGATTGCTGAACGTGATATCATAGTCAGGGACACGAATCGGTTTCACCATTTCAGGAATGGGGTTTGCTCATGTGGTGATTACTGGTGAAGTGAGTCCATGGCTCTAGCGCATGGGTAGTAGAATCAATTCCTCAGCAAATGGTTATTTATCATCTGCGGCAACCTGTGCCAAGAAGATGACTTTTTTCATCATTCATTTTTATTTATGCAATTGATCAAGCTTTGCATTGGTTGATAATTGTTTTCCTCGATTTCTCAATCCTCAATGGTTTTCGTCTGCATGAAGATAAGGAGTGGGTTAGATTCCAATCAGACGCGAATTATCCCTGATTCCCTGTATAAAAGGGTTCTCCGAATGGTCTTAACCTAAGATTATTTCTTCTTTAGTTTGATCAGATAATCATGACCATCTGATGGGGCAGGTAATACGGTTGGTCCACATATCTAGCAGGGAATGCATATATCTATCAAAAAGAAATTGATATAACAAATAAACATAAGCTGTGGTGCTATAATACAACAGGGCCCTTTTCTTAGGAGGGGTGAGACCGAGATTCAGAGAGAGAGAGAGAGAGAGATCTGCAGTGGGTGCTGCCGAGCAGAAACTAAAGGCTCCGAAAGGACGCGTAGATTTTAGATAGGAAGGCAGCCAATCAGGAGGGTCTTGTATTCCACGTGTCGATAGGTGGAAATAGCGTCAGGAGTAGGAGTTTTGGATAGGGAAAAAAATGGATGGACCAAAGAAAGATAGTTTTGCAAGAAACTAAGCATTTTGTTCCGTAAGCAGCACAGCAGTAGAGAAAGTAGGAAGAACTGAAGAAGGAATAGAGAAGGAGAGAAAGGTCAACGAGGCAGCCAGCGCGCGAGAAAGAGGCTGTTTGTTTAGGAGGTCATGGCGACGGCGTACGCAGGCGCATCCTCGATGACGGCAGCGGTACTGGGGCCTCGTCTCCCCCGTACCAAGTGTTCAACTTCAAGCAGCTCTTCCTTGCCTTACCTCCCACCTCGCCCGGCCACTCACTCCTTCTCGACCTCTTTCTTGCACGTCTCAGGTTATTCTAATGTCTCTCTCTCTCTCTCTCTCTCTCTTTCTTTCTTCTCTGTTGTCATTAATCAAGCGAGACAAGTAGTATATCTTGCATTAAATTTAAACCACAACTTCTGTGAATTGATGTAATTCTGACTAGTAATTCAGTTTGTTTCTCGCTGGTGATTACCGTAATTTTTGCTGTAATCTGTTCTGCAAGTTCATTCGCTTTTCCTTGGAAGCCAAAACACAAAACATGGTATTAATACACTAATTAAGGCTATAGCTACACAATCCAAGTTTATAGATTAGAGTGATTCCAGTTTTCTCAGAATGCGCTCTTTATTCTATTAAAATTCCACTCCACAATATGTGTTTCATACATTTTACTTGAAGTGCGAGGCAATATTCAGAAATGGGTGTGTCGTGATATCTTAAATATTTGCCCGGCCAACCCAGATTGATACATCAGTCTATTACTAGAATGAAGCAGGAAACTAATCACATTGAAGCTTCAGCAGAAAGTTCCATGGTAGTTGTTCATTGTGGTGAGAAAAGGAATGTGTCAGTATGTAATTTTGCATTGCCTCCATACTGGTTGTAGATTTGGAAAATCATCTGGCTTTCCTGAGAATATTTTCTTTCATGTTTACGTCATCTTTGGACACTGATGGTGTTAAAATTGCCAAGCCTGAAGCTATGAAATGTGGGCTTATAATTTTTTTCACTTCAGCCTTACCATTTGGAACTGGAGCAAAAGGGAGTTCCAGCTTTGTACAAAAGCTTCAATCCAATCATTAATGAGATCTGACTTTTTTTTTACCTATGTTTTATCTGTAGCCAGCATTTGGCTTCTCGGTTCAATTTTTTCCACTGTTCTGTTCTTTTTGTTTCCTTATCTCAATACAAATATTTAGGTTGTCTGGTTGATAGAAAATGAGAAAGAAATAGAAAGTTGGGGCAAAGTTCTTAACAAATTTCACAAATTTTGTTAAGAATTTTCACCCAACTTTCTGTTTCTCTCTTATTTTCTATTAAACCAAACATAACCTTCAGAAAAGTTCAGGAATAATCATTGTTTTACAATATTTCGATCAATCTATGTAGCTAAATTGACACGTTATGAATACTGTATCTCTTTCCATGACTAAAGGGGCATCAATGTGTGCTTTGTCCTTTTTTTCTGTGGATTTGTGCTAAGTACGTCTTAGAATCTGAGCTTTATTTCATAACCAACGGAATGTCATAATATTTCAAATCCTTTGCTGTAGTTTTAGAAACTGAGCTTCTCTAAAATCCTAATACTAGTACTAAAGGTGTGTTGTATTTTTGGGTTCTTTTTTGAAACAGAGAATCGCAGGTTTCCTTCACTTCAAACCAGAGCTTCTTCAGACGAAACATCTGGTTCAGTTGAAGTTGGAGAGGTATTCACAGATTTGAAGGAGAAGGTGGGTGACCCAACTATCTTGCATCTGTATCATTGAGTTAAACATAGGAGTCATTATGTTCGGATTGTCACATCCCATCAGTTTTACTATGTAGACAGGATGTGGTCCCTGAATCACATTTGATCATGTGAGGTTGGAACTACTATTGGTTGGCTTTGACAGTCCTAGTATATTAATCCATCTTTTTCCTACTAATATATTCTTTACTCGATTCTGAAATTATGCTTCTTTTTTGTTGCCATTTAAAGTGGGATGCTCTTGAAAACAAGTCGACAGTACTACTTTATGGAGGTGGGGCTATAGTTGCAGTTTGGCTATCTTCCATTGTGGTTGGTGCCATCAATTCAGTTCCTTTGGTATGTATTTTTTTTGCCTTTTCAATTGAAATAAAGTGTTATATTACTTCTTGTTTCTGGATGTTGCATGAATTACAGACTCGGTTCTTTTTCTGTTAACAGCTTCCAAAGATCATGGAATTGGTAGGCCTAGGATACACTGGTTGGTTTGTATACCGATACCTTCTCTTTAAGGTAAGAATGTTAAACTGAAACACCGGTCCGTCGACTGTGAGACATCTGGTAGAAAATGCTTCTAATTTACGAGCATGGATTATAAAACTTGGATCATTTATCACTCAATATGATCAACATACCTACAGGCATTGCTTGCTGACTCGAGTTGATTCCACTACTAAATTTGTGGAGCAGTCTCATTGTGATGATTCCAAGTGTCCATGACTCCATCAGTCAAGCAACAGACTCTTCCATTTAGTGTTTTAATGAATCTAGAGTCCTGGTCCGATAGCAGAATAACCAGGCCTACTATATTAATATGGAGTCAAAATACTGTGGATGTTGTGAATGCTGTTTGGGCAACAAAATTTTGTTTTCTCATGGGAATATATTCCAAGAACCCAGGGTTGCTGACATAATATCTCACCTTGACAATTGATAAATATTATTTTCTTAATTGACAATACAAGTTAATGTCTATAATGCTGGTTTTGCAAATATATTTTAACAAATGTACATGTATTTTCAGTCAAGCAGAAAGGAACTAGCTTCAGATATTGAGGCCTTGAAGAAAAAGATTGCTGGGAGTGAATAGAAAGGCAGATAAGTTGAATGACAAAGCTTATCCTACATAGTTTGGCTCGTTGTTTCAAAATGGTTCTTTCTAGATCTCTTATGTAAGAGGCCTTTGAATCTTGTACTGTAAGCGCAGTTCTCTTTGTTTTCTTTTAGCTTTGTACCAACCAGCTAGTTTCTTCTTGGAGTGACAGCTGGTGGTTTTCTTCAGAAATAATTCCAAAGCTTGTTTGTTGGTTGAGGCTGAGAAGGTTTACCATCAACCCGGATTAGCATTCTAATTTCACCACCATGTTAAAAACTGACGTGCTAGAGAAATGGGACTGTCACAGAGCACAAATTAAACATACTACAAAAAGTGGCAATCCATGGGGATACTGCATTTGCATTTTCTCGGATTGACGATTTGAATTTTTGGGTGATTATTAATCTTATGGTTTAATCTAGGTTTTAGGCCCCGTTTGGTTCACGGGAATAGGATCTGGAATCGGAACCGGAATGGGCTATTCCAATACCCACTGTTTGGTTGGGCAGAATCAGAATCCCATTCCCATTCCTGCTGGAATGGCATTCCCCCATTTGAGGGAATGGCCTGAAATTTCATTCCTGCTGATTTTAATTCATATTCTCATTCCTATCTGAACCAAACAAATTATGGGAATGGACCATTCCAATTCTGATTCCGACTGTGAATCAAACGGACCCTTAGTTTTGGATGATCTTTCAAGAAAAAAAATTAAAAAAAGGAAATAATTGGATTAAAACCGGGTTGATAATTGGCATGAGATGAGAGTTTTGGATATGAGGATTAATTTATTTTAAAACTAATATACAGTGGGGTGGTGGCGCAGTTGGCTAGCGCGTAGGTCTCATAGCTTTAGAATTATCCTGAGGTCGAGAGTTCGAGCCTCTCTCACCCCAAGTCTTTGTGTTTTTGAAACGTATTTTTATTACCATTTTTTTGTGCTTTTATGCTATTTGAAAAATTGAACTTTGTATGGTTTTTTGGTTGAAAAATGTGAATTAGCAGGTCAAATGGGTGGGTTAGGGTGGTCAGGGTTAGAGTGATTCACATAATCCACTTGGACCCACTAAACATGGTGGCAAAAGGGTTAATAGGTCAAATGGGTGTGGTTTGGTACTCAACCCACACCCTACCCACCCATTTGCCACTACATGTTGGGCGAGGCAATAATGGGTCGGGTTAGGGTCATATTAGGATTTTGATTCTTTAATCGGAATTGGGGTCGGGTTGGGTTTGATTTATGATTGATTATTCACCCCGCTGGATCATGATATCCCTTCATGTATATGGTGTTCTTGTAACTTCATTTCTAACTCCATTAGCCTTTAGCACTGAAGTTTGGGATTTTTCTTTTGGATTTCATTTGAGGACTACAGAACGGGGGTAGACCATCCCCCAACCCAAGTGGCTTACCAACTAGTTAGTTGGTACCTTGCAAAGTTTGGGATTTTTTTACAAGTTGGTTTTGATTTTCTTTCTTTTTCTATTAGAAAAAGTGATACGTTGGAAGCAGCACTAAAACAGCAAACCTTGCAGCATTTGAATCTCAGTATAAGATCTTTGACGATAGTTTCTTGGCTTCTCAATCTTGATGGAGGTCTTTCCCTTGAAAAATAGAGGAAGTAGGGAAGAAAGAACTGGTGTCTTCTGATTTGGAGGTTTTTCTATTAAAGTGGAAGATTTTAGTGTTCAGGGGATGAGATTGTAGAAACAGAGTTCTCTTTCTGAGCAAAGCAAGAGATTGTAGGAAAAGACGAGTGAGAGCATCCCTAATAATACGATTGGTGAGCCAGTTATTCCCACAAGAAAGGTCATGGAAAGCCTGGAGATGTTTCGTTCATTTGCAACATCTCCAATTGAGCAAGTTCAGAAGGTTAGGCAGCCAAAAGGTAATCAGGAACTCCTGTACAATTACTTGAGAAAAATCATGTGAAGGAACCTTTTGGGAATTCCAGCAAGGCAGATTTTGATGTTGGTTCATTGATGAAGATGGTAGACAACCATGGCTTTGGTAGTTCTCTAAAGCACAATGTTACCGAGTTGGGTTTGTCAGATGAAGGAAAAATCTATGAAGGAATCTTAATGGTGTATGTGTCTGGGTTTCTAAGGGTTCCTGGGAATTGAGAAGGTCATTTGGTTCTACACCAATCTCTTCCCCTGCTACAAAGTTTAGAGACCTAATTGTTGAGGTAGGGGGTAGATTTCCTGGAATCGATGAACTATTGGCTTTTGGTGTAGTAGTGCTTTTGAGAGGTTCAAAAACAAAGGAGGTAGCATGAGGTTGCAATCAGAGTTTGCAATGACTGGTTCACGTAATGTCTCTGATTTGCTTTTGCATTCTAAACATAACTGACTAATTGAGAATGAAAAATTGCGTCCAACTTTGTACCAGTCTCTTCCATAGATTCCGATAGATCTATGCAAGTAAGAGGGGATTTTCCATCAGAGAACAAAGTGGAAATTCTAACAGCCTCGTTTCTCTCAGTCAACACTTCTTTCTCGGTGATGGGTTCACCTTGAACGATGCAGAAATGGTCGGAGCCATGGAATTCTTTGATCCCTTTGAAACCGATGGCGACCTTGCCCTCACCAGCTTAAAGTTGTGATCTTCTTCATTCTCTTTTTGCTCATAGGAAACTCGGGGAGACGTTAGTCCTTCCCTGCAACTCGAATTCCTTCTCGTGAAATCAGAGTTACATTTATCAAAGATGAATTAGGAAAAAAGTCAATATCCATGATGAGAGAGGCAATAGTCCACCTTTTTTCTTCTCAGACGATGAGAGAAGCAACAACCAGTGAGAAGTTACGGACTGTACTCCGACTGCTCTTTTTCTTAGACGATGGGAACAATCTTCATGAGCATCCGACTGTTTTTCTTCTCAGACGAAGGTACGAGAGAAGTAGCAACTGGTGAGAAGTTGCGGATTGTTCTTCTTCTCAGACGCATCCCGTTCTTCTTCAAGTTCTCAAACGAAGGGGAAGCAGCGGCCAATGGAGAAAGAAAGTATCGGCTAATGCTTGGGTTTTGGGTTGAAGATTGACAGGGTAATTTTGATATATCGCAAAATGGACCGAATATAATGAAGGGTAAATGGTAAATTAACGCTGTCCGTTAGTCAAATTACCGTTATCTCACTGACATGGTGAGTTTTGAACGTTTCAAAAAGTTAGTGATGGATTTAAGAGAATTCAGAAAAAGTGATGGTGAATTTTAGACAATTTCTTTAATTTTTAAAATTTCAAAATGTGTTAAAAATATAATTAAAAGATTGCGGGCCAGTATCAAATTGAATCCGATTTGATTGGGTTGGATCGATGTAAACATTGGAGGATTGTGTTAGAATGAGTTGAGGCAAAAGTTTCGACTTTCGACATTATGCGTTATAGAATTGTCCTGTTAGTATTTACAATGGATAATTCCAAAAAATCTTTGGCTGTCTACCTTTGAGGGCTTTGGCTGCCATCACGGCTCTCAGCCTCTCACTGCATATTTGCATAACACATTGGTTCAGTCACTGATATAAACCAACTTTGCTTTCTTTTCTTCGTCTGATTCGAGCAGAAACCTTTCATCCTCATCTCAGCTTCAATCAATGTCGTTTCTGTCAAAGTTTCGCCTCTTGTCGTTAGAGGTGTTCACGGTTTGGTTTTTGAAACAGAATCGGGGAAAACTGGTAATCAAATAATTGGTTAATCGGTTGACCGATTCAGTTAACCATAAGTTTAATTCGTTGATTTGTCGGTTTTTTATTATTTACAATTTATATTATAATATAATATTATATTTAAATAATAAATAATATATTATATATTATATATTATAAATATATATTTATATATAATGCATATTTATTAATTTATAATATATAGAAAATTTCAAAAAAAATTTATTTCAAATTATTTATAGAAATAAAATATTAACCATAATAATTAGTTTAGTAATTAAAATCTATGAATTTGTATAGGATATGTATCTTATAAATTTTAACAAATTTGATATACTTTAAGTTAATATTATATTTTTGTGAATTATTAATTAGTATTTTAATTTGCATTTGAGAATTTAATATTTAGTTGTTTTTTGTTAATGTTAAAAAATTAAAATAGTAAAAAAATAACTGATGTAATAATTAAAATATATGCACATGTGTTTAGTGTCTTGGACTCTTGATTAATGCATTATAAATAAAATTATATGATATTTAGGCATCTCGATATGTTAATTGTAATATATTTTTTCATATGCACTATTAAAATATATATTTTTATGTATTTATATACTATTTATGACTATTTTGGTCTTAAATTTAGTATTATTAATGTATTTGTATAATTTGTATGTATTTTTCTAACGTATTCATCTATTTTTATTTTTTTTGTTCATATCCATATATTTCCTAAATGTATTCGAATCCAAATTGTTCCATACAATATCCGTGGCTCTTTCTTGTATTAAGTCTGCTTTAATGAATTAATCCCATTCTAGTAGAAAAATTTGAATCTTTGAATTATATGGGATTTTGATATGTTTGAATCTGATGTCGGAATCCAATCCGATCCGTTGGCTTCCGTAACTGGGCGCCAGGCCCACGACGAGATATTTCGCTATCTCGACGATGAATAGCCTATTGCTGTCCACGAGGCTCTCTTATGCGACACGTTAATTCATACACTCAAGATTTGTCTTCCATACTCTCATTGTTGCTTGAGTAACGTGGTATGTGGACAGCTCAGGCTACAGACATAGACAGACAAATATCCCTCTCGCGCCGAGGGGTACAAATGTACAATACAAATATTCCGATTCTGGAGTCTGGATACTTACTCTCAAGCAATAAGGGTATATCTGTCCTTTCAAGCTTCATTCCAAATCCGCGACCCTCGTAGCTTCGACGCTAACTCGGAAAAGCATCCGCTACATAAGATGGAGAATAGAATAGTCATCTCTATTCTCGTCTGCCTGCCAACGTATTAGAATTTAGGGTTGAGTCGAGACGGAGAGAGAAAATAAATCTATCCATCTTTCCATCTGAGCCTCTTGGATTTGGATTGGGGTTTCTGTCTGATTGCTGAAGGAGGAAAAGGGCGACTTAGGGTTTGGGTTTGGCTTGCCAATAGTCCATAGAGAACAACAGCAGTTGGGAAGATGCCGAAGAACAAGGGAAAGGGAGGTAAGAATCGCAAGAGAGGGAAGAACGAGGCGGACGACGAGAAGAGAGAGCTTGTCTTCAAAGAGGATGGCCAGGAGTACGCTCAGGTTCTTCGGATGCTCGGGAACGGCCGTTGCGAGGCCATGTGCATCGACGGCACCAAGCGACTCTGTCACATACGAGGAAAGATGCACAAGAAGGTCTGGATCGCTGCCGGCGATATTATATTGGTCGGTTTGAGGGATTACCAGGACGACAAAGCCGATGTCATCCTCAAGTACATGCCCGACGAGGCCAGGCTCTTGAAGGCCTACGGCGAGTTGCCTGAGAATACCAGGCTCAATGAAGGCATCGCTGCCGGTCTCGATGAGGAAGATGAGGGAGCCGCCGATGATTACATCGAGTTTGAGGACGAGGATATCGATAAGATCTAGTCCCTCCCACCGGAAGTCGCACGAGGGTTTGAGATTTTTTTCTGGGTTTCTCTGCATCTATAATCTATTGCCCTTTTTCAATTTCTTCTGTTTTATTTTCTTTTAATCTTCCTTTTGCTACGAAATATGTAGTTGTAATTTGAGCAAAAAATCTATATACTGTGGATTTTATATGGTTTGTGGATTAGGGCTCCTTGGTTTTTTGCATGCTTAATGTATGAATACGACACTCTTAATTTTCTTTTTTTTTTTGTTCCCATCTTTTGGCTTCCAATTGAATGAATTTTTTTAATTAAATCTTCCCTGTTCCCCTCTCAATTCCCCCTCCATCGTGTACTTGCTCGATCGGTGCATAAACAAGTATATTCTCTGCTTCATAGATAAACCAATTTTCTGTGGTTCTGTATGATGAACCCTAAGCTCAGTTTTGGAAGAGTGCAAATAGAAATATATTCACTGCTAAACCTTGCATGCACTCTTCCCAAACTGAGCCCAGGGTGCAAATTTTAAAATTGTAGCTTGGGTTAGGCTCTGGTTGCAACGATGATAATGAGATGGTAATAATCTTCAGTCATGCTTTTCCGGCTTTGAGTGATTTTGGACTGTCTGCAGACTAGAACACAGAACGATGTCTCTAACATGACTCAACTCCTAGATTAGTAGGAGCTGTTACTCTGTTCAGATACATCCGGCACCAGTGATTGTTGTTTTAGAACATGTATGGAAGAGCAAGTTGATTGGATAAAGTACAAGAATGGATTGAGATTTGATGACCAACTAGAAGTTGCCTTTGAATGATAGATTGTTAATTGGATACTCTAATCTCAAAAGCCATATATTGCGTCTAGCTTTTACCATAACAGTTGAAGCTTTGCAGTTTAATGTAGAAGTTTCTGTATTAGGAATTTGATGTAATAGTGACTTACCAATCAAAAAAGGAAAAGAAAAAGCATCTTGTAGCAATCAGTTGAGAAGTTTTTCCTTTTATGATCTTAGCTCTAGAAATTTGACTCATCTTCTGCACTTGGAGGAAGGCCATAGAGAGCGGGGAGGGGGGAACAAAGCTGTTTGTCTTGTACTTGTACCCTTGGCCCTTGTTTTTGGGTGGGGTGGGATTGGGTTGGGGGTAGGAGGAATTCTTTGGTGGTTTATCTGTGACCATGATTGTTCATCAATTCTGGCCTCCCTTTCTGCTATCATGTCCAAGGCATACATAGGGCATGGCTTTCAATTTCTTCTAGCACTGCTTTAATATTTCTCTTGGTCTAGATCACCCTGGATTGTATTTGTAATGACATTTCAGTGGTTCTATGACTTCTATCTGATTAAAAATGCAGCTTGAGATGGCAGTTGTTTTGGGAACGCAGGTGGTATAGGCGGAGCTTTCAGGGATGAGGAAGGGCTTATTCTTGCCTTGTTCTCAGGCCCTATTGCGGATGGTGACTCTCTTAGTTCTGCAAGGATTGCAGCCCTCAAAGGTGCCCAAAGAGCAAGGGAATTGAATAGAGTTACAACATCAGAAGGTGACTCGGAGGAAGACAACTCTAGTATGTGGACCAATAAGTGGCTGACAAGGGACATTGAGGTGAAATATAATTGGGTAAAGAGAAGTGCTAAACTCACTCGTTTTTTTTTTTTTTTTCTTGAGTTAAGACAGTTTACTTCCCCTTTTATTGTAATTAACAATTTTTTATTAAGGCTCAGTTTGGAAGGAGTATAAATACAAATATATAGAGTACAAATACATACAAAATACAAAGTTTTGCATTTTACATATTTGTAAAGGAAAATTTCCGATTAATACCCTGTACTTAATGTCATTTTGGTCCCTGAATTTTAAAACATGACAATTCAGTATTTGAACTTTTAAAATATGCCAATTCAGTACCTGTTGTTAATCAGCCTGTTGTCCTTAACCAGTCTGTTAACCAGTTAAGTGACATTTGAAAAGATACATGCTCTTTGAATGTTATCTAATTTTCTTTATTAATTATCCAAATGTTGACAAAAAATAAATAATTTCAAATCCTTGCCTTTTCTATTCAAGAAAGTTGGGATTATGTTTACTGAGATGTAATTTCAATTTTTTTTGAATAGAAGAGGCAAGGATTTGGAATTATTTATTTTTTATTAACATTTAAGTGGTTGATAAAAAAATTAGATGATATTTAAAGGGCATTTGTGTCTTTTCAAATATCATTTAACGGAGATACTAACCATAGATATTGGACTACACATTTTAAAAGTTCAGCGACTGATTTGGGGACCAAAGTGGCACTAGTCCAAAATACCATGAATTATGTATTGAAACTTGGCTACTTATTAACATCAGCTTCTTTGTGAATTGTGAACCAGAACTGATAAACCACCGGTCAATCCGAGTATGCACGAATTAAAAAAAAAAAATACTGATATGAATTATGATAATGGCATGATTGATACCTCTCTTTATAAAACAGGTAATCAAGTTTGGGGATCAACCATTCTGGATTGACTCATGATCTTCCTGGTAGCATAAATCGGCATTTAACAAGGTGTAGATCCTGTTCGAAATAAATTTGACTGGTTTTCTGGATTGCTGGACAGAATTAGATGGATGGATTTTTGTGATCCTGATTGCTTGAATTAAAACAATGAAAATGAAATAATAATAATAAACAAAAAATAAAGACTTAAACTTTATTTCCCACGATAGGGTTCGATTTCCAATCACAATGGATTTACTAGCATCAAATACCAGTAGGGGGTCAGCAAGAAAAACTGGAAAAAAAAATCGACTGATATACATATATTTATATATATTTTTTATGTATATTTATATATATTATATATTTTATATAAATATAGATTAATGGATTTGATAGATTCAATTTAATATTTTGTAAATAATATTTTTATTTTTTATAAATAATAAATATATTATTATTATTTATTAATGTAAATTAAAATATTAATTAATAATTTATAAAAATATATAAAAATATTTAAGATGTGCATCATGTGCAAGTTAAATATTAAAGTAATTATTTTGTTATTAATATTTTATCTGTATAATTTTATTGATATTAAAAAATCATCTTTTTATATAAAAATGGATTCAATAAATTATTAATTATTTGTTATATTAATTTATAAAATATTATTTTGAATATTATTATTTGAAATAGTTAAAATTATTAAATATAAGCATGTGTTTTTTTTTTGTATAATTGTATGTCGAGGAACGAATTTACAATCTGCATCTCCACTGTCTCAACATCCATCGCCAGTTCGCCACTACTGATTTGGAATTTGCTTCTATCGAATATCGAATGCCACCTTTCGACGAGTTCGGTTTCAGTCCAGACATGCTATATACGCGCACCGTTCGCGCAGCACGAGGACGCGCCACGCGTCTTTTGATTCGTGCGTTGGCTTAATACGTGCGAAATGAATTAACGGAATTTATCCTTTATGCCGTTGGCTTCTCTGCCTTCTCATTTATCCATCCTACTTCTCGCTCGAGACTCATCGGACTCTGCCCTCACTAGTCACTCTCACTCTCTCCTTCTCCAACCGACGGCGACCAACAGTCATCGCCGGCGACTGTTAACACCGGCAACCGAAGGAAAACCTCAAGTGTTATTGGACTCTGCCCTGATAGAAGCTGGACTGTTATCACCGATGACTGATAAAAGACGGACTCTTCTTAACGGTAATCAGAGTTCAGATTCGCCTACCCATGCTGAACAAGCAAGAATGGAGGATTCTATTTACAAAGAAATGCAGATTGTAGAGTAGAAAACCTTGTATTTTGTATACTCTACATATTTCTATTTCTGTTTGTACTCTTTCCGCCAAAACCCCTTTCCTTGGCTTCATGGCGTATATAGCATGCCTGGACTGAAGCCAAACTCCTTTCCTTCCTCTTGTATATTTCTCTCTCTCTCTCATCTCTATTTCTCAACCAAAAATGTTGAACCCAGACGCCAGGCCCTACAAGTTGAAAAGCCCATCTCTTCCTCTGTTCTATCCACCAGCACCAAAGATGGCAACGGTGGTTCCAACTCTTCCACCGCAGCTACCACCGTTTGGGGCCTTTGGGCCTCTATTTTTTCATCCATTTTACCCAGTTTCAGGCCATCAGTACTGACGACCATGCAACTTTTACTACTGTCCTCCACCTCCACTGTTGCCACGACCGGCATTGCATTTTCCCACTGACGCAAGCTCCACCATTGCTGCAGAGAACCAGATTAAGAGCATGGAGGTGAAAAGTGGCGGTATTTCAAGAAGGTTTTTTCCAGTGAGATTTAAGGGGTCATACAGACGGCCCTTCTGGTGGGGGTTTCCGAGAGAAGAGTAGCTGTAGGTGGATTTGGAGACCAAAGGCTGATAAGGTGGAGGAAAGCGGCCGTTCATGTTCAAAGCTGGAGACTGCAGATAATCTCCGTTCAACTCCTCCCACTCCCACAGCGGGATGCATGGATGCATTTTTTCTCTTGTAAAATATTTACGTTATCAAAGTCCCAGTTTTGGAATTTAAATGATCGTTGCTTGCAAAAGACCTCGAATCCTGTTTGTATTTCTTCATTAATCTACACACACTTTTTCTCTCTGTTGCGTTTGTTTTGTTTTTTCTTCTGAACTTATCTGTACTTCATGTCAGTAGGGAGATGTTGCTGGGCACCTGGGCTTACTTGACAAGCACTGTGCTGAGGAGAACGAGAAAGCCCAGTTGGGGTTGGACTCGTGTCTCTCTAAATACGACTTTGTGTACCTGCCCATGGATTTCTGGTAATCTTCTCATCTTCTTTTCTGTTTCTTCTGCTGTGTTTTTTCTGTAACAAGAAAAGAAAGAAAAACACCAGTAACCCTTTGTTTCGGAGGTTGATATTTGTAGATTTTTCTTCTCCCTCCACTCCTCGGGCTTGGGAACAATCTGGGTTACGCTTTTGTGAATTTCACCAGTAGCGTTGCAGCAGAAAGGTTCTACAAATCGTTCAATAATTACAAATGGAACAGGTTTGAATCGAAGAAGGTCTATGAAATTCGCCAAGCTAAGATCTAGGTGAGCATCTTCTTTCCATCTTTTTCTTTACACATTAAGCACTTTCTTCATTTTTTTTTTTATTTGGGTTTTCATTAGTTCTATATCACTTTCTTTCTTTCATGCATCCAGTTTTTGTTAATCTGGGTTTGTTTCAATTTCCTTCCGTTCCATCTGGTTCAGGGAAAGGAAGCTCTTCTTGCGCGTTTCCGAGCATCCAACTTCGCTTGTGATACAGTCGGCCGCGGACGACATTCTCCAGATTGAAGTTGAAACCGACTCCCCGAGCGGCAGAGTGAGAAAACACAAGACAACGACGATGGCACCTCCACTTCTTCTTGTTTCCGGTGGCCATCTCTTCTCTCATCGGACTCCTTTGTCCATAGAATCCTCCATTCTTGCTGGTTCAGGAAGGGTAGGCGAATCTGAATGATTACCGTTGACAGGAATCCGGCTTCTATCAGTCGCCGGTGATAGCAGTCCGGATTCTATCAGGGCAGAGTCCAAAATACCTGAGGGGGTGGCCGGTGATGGCTGTTAATCACCACCGGATGGAAAGGGAGAGAGTGAGAGTGACTGGCGACGGCAGAGTCCGGTGAATCTCGAGCAGCATGCTTCCCCTTGTTACATGACTTTGCCATATCCATTTCCAAGGCAAAAACACCATGCTTCCCCTTCTTCTGCTTCATATAGTGTACCACTTCTTGTCCAACAATAACATTGTCTATGATTTGTCTCCCCGGTATGAAGGCTGCTTGCCAGGGTAAGATTAACTTGTCAATCACTGTTCTAAGCATTTCAATAACATTTTATATAAATTCTGGGTGCTTCACTTTAGGTAGGAAAACGATATTAGTGAAATTAGTTTCTGATTCTAACTGGAGTGTCCCCAAAAAATAATGATTGAATAATTTGAACTACATCAGGACTAATTAAAGACTTGGATTTTTGAAAGAATAAAGCGGACATACTGATACTGTATGGGCCAGGTGCCTTCATGGGGCCTAATTGGAAGACAACTTCTCGCATTTCCCTTGGTGTAGGAGCTTGGGATAAGAGATCATTGTCTGTTTCAGTGATTAGTGGTTGCACTAGATTCTGAATTGTGGGAGACAACACAGGATGTAAAGATGAGAAAATGGCTAAAAAGTAATCCCACAAACAGTCTTTATGTGCTCTACATCCTCCTCCTAACCTCCATCCTCCTTGAATCCATCTATAGTAAAACGTCGTCGATTCACTAAAGTGGATGGATGAAAAAACTTCGTGTTACGATCACCTTCCCTCGACCGAGTCTCTAGACCGCTGCTTCCAAAACAACTTTTCATGAGCCAATATTTCATCAATTTGTGTCCCTAATTCTTCCTCTCTGCAGATTAGCTTCATATGGAGTTCGTTGATGTAAGGCAGCTATCTCATTGCGGAGAAGGTTCTTCTATTCCAATTACTCAAGGCTGACCTCACCTTTTTAATTTTCCTTCACACCCGCTTCCCTGCTGACTCCCGCCATGGCAATGGAGCCTCCCAACTATTACTGACCACATCCATTAATTCATCATATCTAGTCCACATTGCTTAGAATTTAAAACTTTTTTTTTTCCGTGGTGCATGCTTATCCCACATATTTAAAAGTAACAGGCAGTGATCGGATGAAGTAACAATGAGATGCTTAAACCAAGCTAACACTGTTTGGTTTAAAGCTGATAAACAGATGCTTAAATCAAGCCAACTCAGAGGTTGACGGATCATCGACCAGTTCAAGTGTTTTTGAAAAATAATGATTTAAAGCTGAAAAGAAACCCGCATCTTAACTGATGTTTAAGCTGGTGTTTGGCATCGATGTAATTTCCTCAAGTCATTTTCTGAGAAAAGGGTACTGTATGGATGAGGTCTGTTGAACTGTTTTCCTGAGAAACTGTTCTTTTTTTTTCTATTTGAAATTGATGCTACCACATAGGCAAATAGAGGGCACGCTGAAACAAGTAATACTTTGTTCAAATGACACCGGCACCGGCAGTGATGGTGTAGATCTTATTGACACCACACCAGCAGACACGACATGTAGCCATTGGTAACAATGGATGAAAAAACGGGAAAACGTTCAATTTGACATTTTTCTCGGACACGCACGCATTACCAAATTAGGAGGCGTTTTCCAGAAAAATGGAAGGGACCAAATAAGCTTGTGTTTCTTGGCACACCGTTTTTTTTCCGGCCGTGCCGTGGCACTGGCACCCAACGTGATGATAAAGTATTTTGGTTTGAAGGAAAAAGTAGGAAAAGGAAAGGAAAGTTAGGGAAACCTTCACAAATCTTGTATAGGTTTCCCTATTTTTCCTTTCTTTTCCCTACATTTTCCTTCAAACCAAACATAGCCTAATGATTTAATATTTACCAAAAACAAAGACAAAAAATGTTGAGATTTGGGAAATTCAACATTCATGGCTAACGACTCAATAATGCCTCGCTCGCTCCATAAAACAAATGTACATTTTTCTTTAGAACTCCCATGGACCATGGTGTTTTACTATACCTGCCTGCCGGAAATATGGAGGAAGGGGGTTGTTAGTGTTTGATGGTAAGCTCCGCCCTAAGGTGAAGAATGCCGTT
The DNA here is from genome assembly GCF_000365185.1 of Nelumbo nucifera. Next base: position 2,454,883 of record NW_010729101.1, on the reverse strand, counting down.
AATGAAGTAAAGGCTGTCCTCAGCCACAAAAGCTGTCCATGGTATGGCAAACAAGTTCCGGTAGCCCACTGCTTTGCCCCCGGTGAATGTGTAGTTGCCTTTGTATTTGCTCACATACTCCTCTGTTGGCTTTGACCTTGCTGCAAACTCATAGTCCACTGCAAAGCTCACTGACCCCTTCTCTTGCATCCCCAAAAACAATCCAAAGCAGTGGAATGAACTTTGTTGGTCCATATTGCAGTGGGCAGATAAGAAGAACCCTTGTCCACCCAAGTGAAAGGCTTGTGAATAAACCCTCCCTGATGGAAACAGATTTAAACACTCCTCCCGCTTCAGGTCCAAGTATACCACGCACTGTTGTCTCGGCAGTTCAAACTCCACAACCTTGACAGGACGATACTTATAAGCCCTCTCAATGAAGCGACGACTTACGGCTGTTGATTCCTCTGCAGCAAGACTTCGTTGCCTGTGTGGAGCTTCAGCCTTGAAGAACAGTGCTTCAAGCACAACCTTGGATGCAATCTCATGATCAAAATCATTACAGCTAAGAACCTTCTTCAACTTACGGCATGTCATGTGAGGAAATCGGATCAGTCGCAGTAGGCGTGATCCAAGAATCTCCCGCCGCTCCTCCAGCTTTGGGTATTGCGCCCGTGCCCATTTGAGAACAAAGTCGTAGACCGCATCTTCTGATGCCACCTGTAGATCATCACTGGACAACACTGCCTCAATTCCTGCTAGGGGCAAATTCAACACCTCATCTTGGAACCTGTGGACAAAACACGCTTGTAGTAGTCGGATCTCATATGCCAGATACAAGATCTAAAATTCGTTGGGGGGGGGGGGGGTCCAATTCGAGTTCATAAACAAAACAAAACCAGCTGGTTTCAAAATAATAAAACAAGAACACAGAAAACATGTACCTGGTTACGAATGTTTTTTGTTTCAAAAACTAAAAGAAAAAATGAGTTCGGATTTCTGGTTTAAAGAATATGTTTTCACCTGGTTATTTAATATCATGTTCTATAAGTCGTATAATTTCTGCACAAAAATTGTATTTTTATTTTAAAAACTGTTATTTTGATGGTTTCAAAGACATGTATTGTTTTCCTAAACATAACCATTTTTTTTTCTCGAGTTCAAGAATGTGTTTTTGTTTTTTGCTGGTGTGGCGATTTCAAAATCAAATGAAAACAAAAGCAATCATGTTGTAGAAAACCCTCTTAATTTGTATCCTAAATGGACGAAAGCATATGGATCATGCCTTATCAAAATAAGTAATACAACGGGGAATTAATTTGTTTGTAAGCAAACAAGCTAAGTAAAACGTCATCCAAAATCTCAGACCACATGTAGCAAGACTTGGGTATGTTTGCTGTGGTGTGTAACTTTATATTTTTGTAAAAAGGAACTCACTTGGTTATATCTTTGTAACGTGCAGCAAGGTATTGCTTGGCTGCATCAGTCAGTGGCTGAACTGCTTCAGCCATCAAAACACTTGAAGGAAGCTCCAGATAAAGCAAGGCTGATTCTGGTGTCATGGGCAAGTTCCGTAGCAACCGGCTGCAGTACCTCATGCAAGAAGCAACTTCAAATTTGTCAGCAGCCATCAGCACATCCAACAAGGCAGGAGCTGTGGTTGTTGTCAGTGTATTGCTATACATGAAATTCAGGAGCTCCATGAGTGCAGCTTCCTCTGTCCGGGAAAGGAAAAGGTACTTTGGTGAGGTTACTTTATCTACCTTTGTTTCTATATTTTCATACTGATACAGCAAAAATTTTATTTGTCTTCTCACCAGAGACATTGATTCTCAATGTTACATGTCGCTGCTCTGATTCTCTCATCCCATTTGAAAAAAGCTACACAAAACATCAGCAAAACAAGTCAAATAGCAATTTAGGCAAGAAAAAAGAAGAAAATAAACTCAGAGAGGACTAAGGGCTGCAGGACAATGTGGAGAGGACTAAGGGCTGCAGTATGTTGGACACTGTGGGAAGAAAGAAACTCYRKGATATTCTCAGAAACTCAGAGAGGAACAGCAGATCTGAGGGCTATCATACATTTTAGGGTGGTACAGTGGCTGAAATCTTTGAAAATATTCACAGACTACATTGTGGATGAT
>NW_010729101.1:2425437-2452245 GCF_000365185.1 Nelumbo nucifera | reverse complement strand
TTTGTGACTCTTGGAAGATAAGTGTGTTTGTCTTCCACTTGTAAATTTTCTACTGATGAATTAATGAAAGTGTTATTGATCAAAAAAAAAAAAAGAAGAAAATAAACATAGGCTGTTTTTATAATAAAAATGATGGAAACAAAAAGTGTAGAATATGCAAATTTCTAGTTCATAAATGGCCTTACAAAACAAATAACTGGAATCCAGAGAATAGCAGACTTATGCCATATTCTTCACTGTTTCAGCAGATTTGGATGCTGTAGTGGTGGCTAGTCATTCTAAAACCTCCCCTGATTTTAGACAGAGAGTTAAATTCTTTACCTTATAAAAAAATGGACTTTTTGCTGCCAAAATTGGAGAGCTGATATGGATGGTCCTAATTCTCAGAACTGTACAACAATCCATGCTCCAAGATGATTCATTACCTTGGGCAGCCTCATCACCTATAGTAATGAAGAGTATCATTAGTAGTCTGCCACATTAGCACTGATTCAAAATGGACAAAAAAACACCACTGTTCACCAGTAAAGGGCTAAGGAAAAACGAGAGATTCTTTGCACCAAGTGTTTGAGTTGATTGCAATCAAAGCAAACCATTGAATATAGACTAAAGGAATTCCTATAGGCTTAGTAAAAATTGTTTGCAGTGGATCTCTCATTCACTGCAGAGATAGCTTAGTGGTGGAAATTATATAATCCTGACCTATCTTGGATAATAATTCAGGGATACCAACAGAACAATTTTCTCATGTATGTATATGTTCATTTTTAAGTCTTCGATACCAAAGAGAAATATCATTAAAATATAAAGGGTAACTTTCATTTGTGATAAAGACCCCCTGACCGTTAAACCAGCTGATGGAAGGTACTAAATTACCAACATGCCCATTTTGTAATTCATGGGGCATGAAATGAGATTTTCAAAATACCCCCATGACATATGAGAAATACAATGCTAGTTGGGTATGGTAGAATCATGTGAGGGCCAAAATGTGATGATTGGTTGATCCTAAAATACTTGATGGACGGCTTTGATTGGCCACATCTTTTCTCCACATGGCAAAAGCAGCTACTAGAAGGATAGGTGCCAAGTAAGCCTCAAAATCAGAGGCCAAAAGCCCAGTCCAACCCTGTACTCGCACAAGTGGGCTCATGTTGGCACCAGAAAACCAATTCAAACATGAACTCTTTTTTTTTCTGTCCTTCCATCCAAACAAACACCGAATTCGCTCTGAAAAAATGATTGAAAGGCTACCACCTTAATAATAAACCAGTCAAAACCATGGTGTGAACATACACCACCGTCACATCTTCGCATTTTTTCCCTCTTATAAAAAAGACCGAAATGAGGAATCAAAAACACTTGCAAAGAACTCAGTTTTTTTGTAATTAATTAATATTTTTTCCAAAGCTCTCAGAAGACTTGTGATATGACGGCAGCATAACAGAGTTTGAATTTTGATCAACTATAGTTTATATAGCCATTGATTGCAAACAAACTTGAAACCGCCGTTGAAGCTAGCCAAAATATGAGTCAAACTGGGTTGGGTGTTGGTGATCGAGTCAGATGTTGGTTACATGTGCGAGATGAAGGTGGCAAATCCAAGAGACACAGATGAGTTTGTAAGATTTCCGGCTGGGTTTGTAAGATACTCTGAAAATGCCCTTCCCAATTTTCTGATTTTCTCCTAAACCCTAAGCTACACAAACATGCCACTGGAGAAACAACCATATGACAAGAACTCTACATCGCTCTTTGCTGGAAGTTGTTGCAACTATCTCACCGATGAAGAACTATTTGGTATGCCATAGCCAGTTATAGAAGAATCTCTGGCAATACCAAAAAGACCATCATTTGCAACTTTTATGCTATTGCCGGAGAAGAAAGTAATTTGATCGTCGTCACTGGAGAAGAACCTATGTACATGTATGCCACACCAGCCATTTTAACCATATGAGAACCAATATTTTTAGGAATTGTTGGGTTATCAGAGTGCAAGTGAAAGGGTAAAATTGTTCGAGAAAATAAAATGGGTAGTTTTGGGATTTAAAAAGCTTTAAACAACCAAATGAGAATCTTTTTCGAAGTTAACTGATGGAATGCTAATGTTGCAGCATAAAAGTTCAAGGTGTCGTTGTCACTGACCCCATAGTACAAGGGGACCTTTGTAATTTACCCAAATCAAAAGGAAGTATATACCAAGAAGCTCAAATGCCTTCTTCCCTAGGGTTTTAAGAAGATAACTGATGCAGTTGTACAGCCCATGTCAATGGGAGATTGCCACATGTCCCACCTTGAGGGGCAGACTGGTTAATTCACATCTCCTTAGAGGGCAATTTGATAATTCCACCGGGCAACCTGGATGCAACGTGCGAAACTGTAACAGTTGGCTGCCACAAGTGGGCCGACTTGATCAAATCACTAATGCTTGCACACTAAATGTGGGCTAACAGCGGACCATGAGGGCATTACTCAAACATTATGGGCAGAGGAAGTGGACCAACCTAGGACTTGTTACAGGATCCATTACTCCCACATTCTCTCTCTACGCTCTTCACTACTCAGTCCTCACTCACCTTGGCACACCTTGCACCTTTGATGACTGTTTATGACCATAAGTGCAATACCAAAACAGAGATCCTAAGATCAACTCTACGGTTTTTTATTAATAACAGAATCCTTTATTAATGAAATTAAGGGAAAGGTACAGAGGAAGCAAAGGGGAGAGGTAAGTTCTCTTAACCCTCTACGAGTGAAAAAAAGACAGAATTACAACACTGCCTAGAACATTTGATCCCTTCCCACACCTTGTTTAGCAAGAGCATCTACAAAAGAGTTAGCACTTCTCTTTAGTCTTTACCCATTGCAGCTGAATCTTTACATCCTGAGTTAGCCATTTGAACTTCCATAATCAAACATTTCAACCAACCTATAACCAATTTTGAGTCTCCTTCAACAATTACCTTCCTAATATTCAAATATTTACCCTTCTTTACCCCTTCCATTACTGTCATAACCATAACTCTAAGAGAACCACCTAAACCAATAGGACCAGAAAATACAGCAATAACCTTCCTTTCCTCAACTTTGAAAGTTCCTCCAATGTCTGAAGGCCCTGAATTACCTTCATTGCTTCCATCAAAGTTCAACTTAATAGAACCAGAAGCTGATGGAGACCAAAGGGAAGTAGTCTTTATTTGAAGAATGGGGTTGAATTAGACACTTCCTTCTAACTCCTCAATAACATATCTATAGTAATAACCCTCAAATACCTCCAGAGACACACCGGAAGAATTCAAGGTCCAAATCCTATTGTCCCACACAAAAGTTTCTACACCCACCCCACTAAAAATCTGAATCAAGGCCAAAGCATTCTCAGCTTCCAAATCCCCGAGACCCCTTCTTAAGTCCAAGTTTCAACTATAACCAAAATTGAAGTCAGACGGGGCCAAAAAAGTGGAAACCAACCCCTTTTTGAACATAGAGAGAGAAAACAAAGAAGGAAATTGTTCTTTCAAAGGTACATCTCCCAGCCAATGATGTTCCCAAATTTTCACAGAATTTCTAGAACAAAGATCATGCTTGATAAAAGGTAGGAAGGTAGGATGGCATGAATGGATCTCCATGGAGAAGCTCTTTTGTAGCCCTTGCTAAGACTCATGCATCCCACCCATCAGCCACTTGCCCATGAATACTCAAGATCACCTTAACCCACAATTTGTCCCTATCCTCTGTTAATCTCCATACCATTTCCCAAATAAAGCCACATTTCCCTTTTGAATGTTTCCAATGCCTAATTCACCCTCAGATTTGCATCTAGTGACCACCTCCTAGCTAACCCTGTGGTCTCTTCTCTCATCCCCTAGTTCCCATAGAAAATCATTCATCAACTTTTCCAGAATTTTGCTTATTGCCTCTGGTATCCTAAAAACTGATAAAAAAAATACATAGGCAAGTTAGTGAATGTAGAATTGTAGACTTTAACAATGTGACTCGGCCACACAATCACAGTTAATTATTCTTTCATGGGACTAATCTCTTGGTGAATCTATCAATCATCGGTTCCAAAAACTATTATTTCTCGGATTATCCCCTACAGATAGTCCCAAATAAATTAAAGGCCACTGAGAAGCCACTCATCCCAGAATTTCAGCCCTTTATGCCATCTCCCTCTCATACATATTAATCCCCACTACACAACGTTTGTCAAAATTAACCTTCAAATTTGACATTTTCTCAACTCTACAGTTTTAACCCTCATTAGTGAGACCATGCATCAACAATAACATTAAGGGAAATTGACAGATGATGATGAATTGAATGAGAGATTATCCCTTGGCACCATGAAGGTTTTGTAATCATGTCATGTCAGAGAATCAAGGTCTTAAGATCTAGGCAGAAGGTCTTATTCTAAGCCATTATCCTAGAAGTTGACAATCTTTTTGTGTGAATGTAATATAAAAAAAAATGTCTAGGATTTTCCTATTGTAGAATAGAAATTAAATTTGAACGTTCTCTACATGACACTAGGTCCTTTTTGTATGGGCTAGGTCTGTTACAAGTTCCTTGTTTTTATCTATATCTCATGCCATGGTTATGTAGTTGTTCCTTTTTAAATTAATAAGCACAACCAAAAGATTTTATTGAGGATGTAAGAAAAAAAATAAAGATGCTAGGCAACCCCTTCCTCTAAGTTAACAAAAGGAGACTACCTACAACAGCATAAATATAGACTCTTATCATGAATAAAAAGAAAAAGTAAAAAAAAGCATTTAGCCCCCCAACTGGAACCCTTCAAACAAGTGTTTAGGTTGCAAGCCATTTGAAGGATCATGATCATAAAACGACATCTAAAATTAGAGATTAACAGGAAGAAGTTTTTGATAACGAAAATAAAATTTTGAGAATTCTACAGCACTTAAATATTGATAAAAGATTCATCATATCTAGATTCTACTGTTTCAGCCAACTTTGATAAAAATCCAAAGTTTCTAGTACTTAATTTTTGAACAACATAGAATTGATTTATATGGAAGTTTAAAACCTCATATTTTGGGGGAAAAAGGTAAGGTAACCTTTTTTTAATCAATAAAAGGTAAGGTAATTGATGGATTTGGAAGTTTACTACCTAAATTATGAATTCATCAGGAAGGTAATTGAAGCAATACTGTTTTGCTGAGGTTGCCCTTGTTTAGTCTTTAGCGGTAAAAAGAACAGAAAAAGAAGACAAAATGCCCCAAGTAGACTCAAAAGAATAGAACTCATTAAAAAAGACTTAAAAGCATATAAGCACCTGAAGGTGACTCCTCAATCATAGCTACAGGTTCCTCATCTTGGTTTTCATAAGCAACGCCATCCTCTGAATCAGGCTGCCCACAGTTTAAAATCTGCTCTTCACAGCACCAAGTAACATCTGCAGCTAAGGAAACAAGGCAATGAGCACAATAATAAGTAAAGGTTCAACATCAGTGTTTTAAAAACCGACCTGGAGGCCGAACTGTTTTTGCCTCTGGGTCGCAGGTCACCGGTTCGACCGGCCAGGAGACCGTGCCACATCAGCATCTATCTATATATATGTGTATGTGTGTGTGTGTATAATTACATATTTTATCAATAAATCATGTATAATTATATTTTAGATATGATATATGTATTATTTTATATTTAATTTATGTTTTTTAATTCAGTTTTTAATTTTTCATTTATAAAAATATTAAAAATTGTGATTTGAGGCCACAAAAGAGGTTATTTTGTGAAAATAGTGGGGCAAGGCGCTTACAGCCCCTTGGGATGCATAGATCTCAAAAAATTACCTCAATCAGACATCGGAGTGCAAAGTTATGGCCTCCCGAAGTTTGCATACACAGCATGCAACCTGCAACCCGATCACCGGGTCGACCGGATCAACGGCCCAACCGTCCGGGTCGGATGGTTTTGACCAAGTCAACGGTTTTTGACATTTCTCCAGATTTTACTCGAACTGGACCCGAAATCTTGACCTGTGATGGTTCAAGCAGTTCTACCTTCCGGGTCAACAGCGAGTTGAAAACACTGTTCAACATTGACACTGGAAAGAAGTTCAAGACAGCGAACTAAAATGGAGGGAAAGAGATGCACATATACAAGTCAATAGAAACATCATCAAAGAATCTCAATTCTAAGCTACTGCAAGGTCAAAAGAAATAAACAGCATAAATAACGTCTTAATTTGAGGTAATCTAGTTGAACCTATTGAAAATAGGCAGGAAATGTAAACTTATTTCTGCATAAAGTTAGAAAAAATCATATAACGGTCAAACTATGTGAGCACATCAAAAGTTTGTTATGGAGGACTGCTTAAAGTAAATACCGACCAAACAAATTAAAATAAAAAGATTTAAAAGAACTGCAGAATAAAACATAAAGCATAACCCCATATAGTTATTTAGATTTTTGCTCCAAATCATATCGACACAGGGGATTGCCTCTTAGCCCTATCACTTTATGTAGACTGTTTGTACTATGCTGGAAGCATAAACAATACCCAGTTACTGCAGATCCAAAACTCAAATTACCTTCTCTAGAAAAACGGTCCTAACTTTGTGTAGGAACCTCTAAATTGAGCTCTGTTTGTTGCGTTCAAAAGTAGAGTCAAAGAGCTTTTAGAGACTATCTGAAAGTCTTTTGAAATGGAGGTATATGATTGGTTAAACCAACCAGCCTTAATCAGACTGGGATTAAACCCAAGAGATGGGGTAAATTGGGTTTTCTACATTTTAAGGGGTGATTCTTCCTAAGTGATGTTGTTGATCCAAGTCCCTATCGAACCATGATGGGATATGAATGAACAATATAAATAATGTGATGCAATATTTCCTCAAGAATGCAATAAATGAATCAACAAGTAGCCGGTTTCGCAAAAGTTCAAGTGAAACTCCGGAAAAACACAAAAAAAAAGAAAGAAAGAAAAAGGAAAGGCAACCCAAAGCTAAATTTCATTTCAAAATCCAGAAACTATCCACATATTTTTGAAATTTATGATAAACAAGAAAAAATGAACCAACATGTTGAATCCAAATTCGCCAAACTTCGAAGACTACAGCTGGAAACATAAGGGAATAAAAGGCCTAACCATTTTCCTTCTTAATGTCCTCCCTCCTCCGTTTCCGATTGCGAGCCCAGTCAGCAATGCTATTACAACCATCGCCGTCAGATTTGTTCTCTGATAATCCAGCCATGACTTCGATCCGAAGAACACGATCGGAAAAATTGCTGTCGTTGAAAGCAAAGGCAAAATCCCCATCAGAAGAACTCCTGTTGCCGCTCGAAGAGAAACTGGAATCCATGATTGTTCGAGGATGGGAAAGATCCACGTTCGACTCTTTCGTTATCCTATCAACCGCATCTCTTCAAAAATACGCTAACCCTAAACCTAGTCGGGAGTTACAGATACCAAAACCAATGACGACACACACCAGGAAAAAGAAAACTTCAAATGCAAAGGCACTGATGCATTAAACGACGAAAGAAAACAGAGATTCGGAGGAGGAAAAGAAGTGGCAGATATTTATTTCGTTCTTTGATTTCTGGTGAGATGCCGATTAGAGAAGCAAATGCAAATGCAAGAAATATAGACCAGCCAGCGGCTAGCCCTCTTCTCCAAACTCGACCCACCGATATGCTTACCTCCTTTTCCTCCTCTTTCGTTATTCTTCCTTAATTCTATCTTAACAACGTCGAGAGACAAATTACCCGCCTATTGACCTTTTATTACCAAATTATCCTTCTCTTTTCTTTTATTTTTCTTATAAGTTATACTGGCTAAAAATAATAATAGAAAATTAGAAACGACTTTTTCTCCTTTCTGGGCGAGCCCGGATCTCCTGCAATCAAAAACTCTGCAAATACTGAATCCAACCGTATACTGAAATATTTAAATTCAGAGAAAGATATTCTCAATGTACGGCTGGATGCCATGCTTGCAGAAGATCCCATTACTTTCTGGTTCTGGGCGGGATAGAGCCGTAAAGACCGAATTGGGAAGCCGGTCGAGATCGAGCCAGTCTGATGGAAAAGTCGAACCAAGAGCGGACCATCCAAATCCAGATACATACCTAAATGAAGTAACAGTTTCAGATCCTAATGTCAGGTACTGAGGTATTGGATTTGGGTTCGGATCCTTGATGTCATGACTCATGAGATCCTTCTTGTCTTGATTCGGATTAGTTTTTATTTTAGAATATTAAACTTTGCCACTGGACCGATCCATTTCATTTCATATATTTTCATGCATTACGCCATGGACGGTAGTGGATCCTGGATCCAAGTCTCCAAGTCCAAGTCTTTCGGCTTGAGAATACGTCCCAATTTTCAAAGGTTGTCCGGCAAGCGAGTTCGGATCTATTCCACATAGAGTATATCTCACACCAATCTCACAGCACGTTTCCACCGTGCATCTGAAATATTTACTCACAAATTAAAAATTACAAATACAAGATGTTTTAGGTGCACGGCCTAACCTAAACATGTTGTGAGGTGGATGTGAAGTGCAAATCCAAACTCCTAACAAATATGGAGTTCAAATCAATCTCCCTCAATGTCGTATATTGAGAACATCTCCCGATGTTATCATTTAGAGATATTCTCAATACACGGCAAAGATGGGGCAATCTTGTGGAGGGCTGATATGGTTTTACAAGGGGTTTTAGTGACTGACAATGGTTTTTTCCGGCCAACTTGATAAAAAGATGAAGGATTTGGAATTGGAATGAGATTTTTCCACGTGGAGGAATGACGTGATCAATTAAACTACGTGAGGTATGAAAGAATAACATGGTAATAATATTTTAGAAATACTCAATTAAGTTAGTATGATATAAACAAACTTAGGAACGTTCTTGACATGTTGCCATGCCGTGGGATACAAGAGTAATTGCACTCAATATCTTTTTTTGGAAAAAAAAAAAAAAACAAATGCCTAAATTAACGCGTGACGTCTAACTGTCTAAGAGGTAAGAGTCTAGTCGGATCTATTCACAACAAAAAAAAAAATTGTTTCTCATTCTCACAGTGAGATGTATGGACACATGATCATGGCCCACCTCAAAAAATTGTATCTGCAAATATAATCCAACAAATGTCCCTTTGTTGGGTTACCCAACCCGCAAGTGACCCGGGACTAAATGAATAAAACCCAATTCCTAATTAATGAATGGATTGAGTGGGTTGGGTTGAAAAGTTGCCACCGCCCCCAGTCCTCACGGCAACTAACCAAGTCTCCACTACAACTAACCAACCAGAAAGTTGGTTGACAAGCCATGAACTTAGGTATATCTAACTAGTCCCCTCCTATCCTATTTCTTTCCCTTCTTATTAAAAGAAAGCCTGTTATGATATGAGAATAGTATGGTATCTGTCTATCTGATGAATTAATGGCAAATCAACCCACGTCAAAACAAAAACAAAACCAATCAACCGGTGTTTACTATTTGACTTTGGATTGTGATTGATTAAATAAATTGTCAATGTATCATGTATGCATAGCCGTGTAACTTAGGCAAGTTCAAGTTATCATTTTGTCAAAATTTGAATGGGCCCAACCCAAAATTTCGAGCCCAAATGAGTGTATTATACTAATTAACTCGGGTGGACACTCATATGTTTGATGGATTACTAGCGGGGTGCACGTGCGTTGTAGGTATATGTTTATCATATTATTGTTAAAAGAATATATTTGAATTATTATAGAGTAATTTTCAAATTTTATGTATGAAAAATAATACACAAAAATAATAATGGACTGTGAGATCTGCTTTGTTTACGTTGGTGATGGACTATTATGACCTGTCAATTGTTGTCCTCCTTCCTGTGGAACTTGTAGCGAGTTTTTTTTTCCATGGTTTAGGGGTGCTTTGGGCCTCTGTAGGTAGAATAACCGATCTCTTTGTGTTTGGGTGTTGTTTTTGTGATCTCAGGCGTACTCAAAGTTTGTTTTGTTGGAGTGGCTAGTGGGATTTGCTTTGTCTATGTTTTTTACTTTTCATATATGTTTTGTAAACTTTGTTTTCTTTTCTAATAAATTTACCTTGCCTTATTCATAATAATAATAATAATAATAATTGATGTAGCATGATCTGGTCACTCCTAGCTGGATGGGGCCTCGCTTTTAACTGACAACGGACAGCACCTAAGAAGGAAAAGATGAAGGATTTCCGGGGAGCTCGCCCGGCGGGAACACTCCGATGCTTAAGTTAGAACTCTGAGAGAGAAGCTTAGAGAGTAATGGCGAGCTAAGAGTGGAGATGCGCACTAGTCGATTACCAAAAATTCAAATTACCTTTTTCTTGGGGGTTGGAGCCCTTATATATTAATGCGCTGCAAATCGGGTGTAACCGCCTCTAGCTCTCTGCTACAACCATTATTCGTCAGACTGATTTGATTTGCGCAGGGTATGGTCCTGTCACTTGAGAGACGTTATGCAGAGCTGGCATGTGCGCCGCCTGACGTGAGACGTGGGCGCAGTCCTTTGGACTGGCAGGTGCTACGCCGCCGGACAAGAGACGTGGGAGCAGACTGAAAAGCACGGTCTTGTCGGATAAGACGTTACCCGAAGACTCCGGGTTACTCAATAGCGAGCTCCCTTGTAACGAACTCCTTCGTAGCGAGTTGTCTTGCAGCAAGTCGTTCTGTAACGAGTTGTAGCGAGCTGCCTTGTGGCGAGCTGTTCTGTCGGGGTTTCAGCAAGCTTATTACGCCGAGTTGCGGCTAGGCTGTCATGCTGAGCTGTCACTTATGTCGAGTCATATCCACGTGTCCCTTAGTTAGGAGGTCGAGTCAAATCACCCTCAATTAATTGCCCCCCATTCCCTGGGCTAAGAGTCTCACTCTAGCGTGGGGAGTTCATGAAGTGATGGGTGGATTTGACCCATATTCAAAACTAGGTTGACTGACTACATGATGTGTACGCGTGGATGTCAGGTGACTTCTGGATTTTTGGGCGCCAAAAAACGTGTCAAACTACATTCAATTTGGGAAGACGTGCAGCCGTCTTTACTTCAGTTTCGGAGGACGTGCGGCTGACATTATTGTATGCCGTCATATCTGCTTTGATCGAGACCGTTGATTTTTCTGGCACAACGGCTATAAATAGGAGGGCCCCAGGCCTCATTTTCTTTACGCCAACTTGCCTTGCATTCAGTTTTGAGGTCGCACCTTCACCTTGTTTGCTCGAGCTCTCCCCGTTTCCGTTGCTTTCTCAGTCCACTTTCCTAGTGAGTCCTCTATTCTGTCCAAGCAATGTCTAGATATCCGTACCACGGTGGCTTTTTCCGAGACGGTAACCAGGGCGAGGTCTCCTCGAGCTCGGGGGGAGCTTGGGGGTTCCCTGAAGGGCAGGCTCCGGAAGCCCGTGAGGCCTCCGGTAATGCGGCTACAACTTCCCGGGGTCAAGAGCCTGATAGTTTGGGCCCTTCCTCCATGTCCATGGAGAGGATTGGGACCCTAGTCTCTTATTATAACCTCCCTAGGGATCTCATCTACAGCTTCCCATCGGGTAACTATCCCTGGGAACACGGTCACGATGAAATTGTGGTCTTTGAGGAGCAGCTCGTGGCTGGTCTTCGACTCCCTCTACATCCTTTGATAGTGGAGGTTCTTACCCATTTTAATGTCACTATAGACCAACTCCATCCGAACTCAATCCGAAATGTGGTTGAGACGATTTCTTTGTTTTTTGAGTATTGTCTTCCTCTTTCCCTTGACATCTTTGCCACTATCTTGTCCATTCCGTCAATCAGAGGTCGAACATGTAGGGCCTCCAACGTGAGCTCAACCGGGCTCGAGAGGAATTCCTCCAGGCTCAAAAGGGGAGCGAGGCCCTGGAGCTGCTCGTTAGGGACCAGGAAGCACGGATCTCCCGTCCGTCTGAGGAGAGCGTCCGTTACAGGAAGGAGTTTTCGAGGGTGGCGGCGGAGAGGGAGCTTCTTCACCAACAGGTCCAGAGCTTGGAGTCCACTCTCCATGAGATGACCTCCAGGTGGAGGCAGAGCGTGCTAAGGCAATGGAGGACTTCAAGGAGTCCCAACAGTTCCACGACCTCCAGGTTGAATATGGCTCTAGGTCCTACCGCTCAGGGTTCAAGCTTTGCCGGTGGCTGATCCGAAAGAAGTTCTCTGGCCTCAACCTGGAGGGCGTAACGATGAGAGACCTGGTCCCAGAGACGGCAGACGCGACGGCAGAGGAGGAGCCCGACTCCCTGGAGGAGAGTGATGAGGAGGTGGAGCCTTGAGGCTGGTTGCTCTCTTTTTTTTTTTTCTTCTGAAAAATGAATCTTTTGAAGTGGTTGCTCCTGGGCGGCTAAGCCCGGTTCTCTTTCTGTTTTGATGTACTCTCCCAGGCTGTTAAGTCCGGTTTTTCTAGTAATGAAATGTTTCTCTCTCTCTCTCTCTCTCTCTCTCTCTCTCTTTTTGCTAAGTGTTGTGTGATTTGCTCCTTTGCCAAAGTGACTATTTCACTCAAACTGTTAGAGCTAGGTGCCCGAAGTGAGGTTTCTCAATTATCGTTACCCCGAGCTGTTTCTCAGTACTTGGTAGGGGTGATTTTATAATATACACCGAGGTGACCAACATACCGAGCATATGCCCGACCTGTATGCACCTGGGTTACTTAAGTTGAAGTTGGTTGTCCCTAACGGGTCCAACTTGTATATCGGGGCGGGCTATGCATCATAGGATTCACTCCCAAGCTGCCTGTGCCTTTGGTATAAATACTTAGCCTATGCCAACGAAGCGGTTAGGTCTCATATGGTGCCGAGGTCTTTGTTAGCTCGGCATTTTAGCCCTTAGGCTGGGGGAGTGACTTATGGTCCACTCTCCTAGAATTCGCCCATGCCACAGAGGCAACTGGGTCTTGTAGTGCCAAGGTCTTTGTTAGCTCGACATTTTGGCCCTTTGGCTTTGGGAGCGACTATAGTCCACTCAGCTCAGCGATTATAGGTAATACTGCCTTAAATTGACAATATTCCATTTTCGAGGTACTTGTTTCCCTTCTAAGGTTCCAAGCTCATACATTCCTTCCCCGAGCACCCGTCTTACTCAGTAGGGTCCTTCCCAATTTGGCCCGAGCTTACTAACATCAGGCTCAGACACCATAACCTTACGAAGGACCAGGTCACCGACGCGGAGGTTTCGCTTCTTGACCCTGGCGTTATAGTACCGAGCTACTCTCTACTAGTAGGTCGCGGTCCTAATGTATGCGAGGTCCCGTACTTCGTCGAGTAGGTCGAGGTTAGTACGTAGCTTGTCTTTGTTTGCCTTGTCATCATACACTTCCAGACGTAGCGTGGGGACTTTGATCTTGATTAGGATAACTGCTTCAGTGCCATAAGTGAAGTTGAAGGGAGTCTCGCCTATTGCGGTCTTCACTGTGGTCTGATAAGCCCATAGTACACTAGGTAGCTCGTCTACCTAGAGTCCCTTAGCTCGGTCGAGGTGTGTCTTCAGTCTGCGGAGAATGGCTCTGTTCGTGACCTCCGCCTGACCATTTGCTTGAGGGTGTGCTACCGAGGTGAAATTTTGTTGAATTCCCATATCTTTACACCAGTTCTGGAATTTGATATCCTCGAACTGCTTACCGTTGTCAGAGATTAGCACCCGGGGTAGTCCGAAACGACACACTATACTCTTCCAAGAGAAGTTCTGCACATTCCGCGCTGTGATCGTCGTGAGTGGTTCGGCTTTTACCCACTTGATGAAATAATCAATTGCCACCACTAAGAACCTCCTCTGTCCTGTCGCTAGCGGAAATGGTCCGAGTATATCGATCCCCCACTGTGCGAAAGGACACGGGCTGGTGAGATACTTCAGGTCGGCAGCAGGTTGGTGGTGGATGATGGCGTGCTTCTGGCACTTGTCACATCTTCTGACGAGCTTGATCGCATCTGCCTTCATTGTTGGCTAGTAATATCCCTGTCGTAGCGCTTTCTAGGCGAGAGCCCTACCCCCCAAGTGTCCACCACACAGGCCCTCATGAGTGTCATGGAGCACAAGCTCAGCTTCGGAAGGTCGCAAGCAGCGCAGATAGGGGAGTGTGTAAGATCTTCGGTACAGCCGTTCGTCTATTATAACGTATTTGGCCGCCTGACGCTTTACCCTTCTGGCGGCATTACGTTCTGCGGGGAGGGTCCCGTGTAGCAGGAAGCTCGCGAGCGGATCGATCCAACTCGGCTCTACTTGAATGACAGGAGCGGCCTCCTCTGCCCCCCCCCGAGAATGCTAGGCCGAGGCAAGTTCTCTATGTACACGGTCCTCATGGTATTATCACTGGTGTTGGCTAACTGGGATAAGGCGTCGGCCTCAGCGTTCTCTGATCTCAGGATTTGCTTGATGAAGTGTGACTGGAAGTTGAGTAGAGCCTCTCTTACTTTTGCTAAGTAGGCGATCATGGTTGGCTCGCGGGCTTCGTATTCACCTGTAACTTGGTTGACCACGAGCTGAGAATCACTGCAGATGATGATGTGTTTGACTTTCACTTCGTTTGATAGGGTCAGCCCGGCTAGTAACGCCTCGTACTCTGCTTCATTGTTGGACGCCGCGAACTCAAAGCGTAGCGCATACTCTACTTTCACCTCGCTCGGCCCATACAAAACGATTCCATCTCCGCTACCCTGTTGGTTGGACGAGCCATCTACGTGAAGGATCCAGGGCTCCTCATCCCAGCTCGGGTTCGATCTAACTTGGAGAGAAGCCGCACTGGTTGCTACTTCACGGTGCTTGAACTCAACCGGCCTAGGAACCTCGGGCTCAACCAGCCTGGGGACTTCGGTGCTGAAAGTACATTCCGTGACAAAGTTGGCTAAGGCTTGGGCCTTGATAGCAGTTCACGGCTTGTACTGGAGGTCGTACTCGCTGAGTTCGATGGCCCACTTCGTCAACCTACCAGAGACCTCGGGCTTGAGTAGGACTTGCCTCAGAGGCTTGTTGGTGAGGATGACGACAGTATGAGCTTGAAAATATGGGCGAAGCTTCCGAGCTGTGATAACTAGAGCATACGCCAACTTTTTGATCTCTGGATACCTCGTCTCTACTCCCTACAACACCTTGCTAACATAGTAGATAGATCGTTGGACTCTATCTACCTCTCTTATTAGTACCAAGCTGACCACCTCGTCACTTGCAGAGAGGTATAGCTCCAAAACATTACCCTCCTTGGGTCGGGTTAAGACCGGGATACTGGCGAGGTACTTTTTGAGCTCGTCGAATGCAAGCTGACATTCTTCAGTCCATTCAAAGCCTTTGCTTTTAATTGCCTTAAAGAAAGGCAGGCAACGATTTGCTGATTTGGACATGAAGCGGCTCAGAGCAGCTATGCGGCCATTCAGCCTCTGAACCTCCTTCAATTTTTGGGGTGGTCTCATATCTAGGATGGCCTTAATTTTTTCCGACTTGGCCTCAATGCCACACCGGTTGACGATGTACCCTAGGAATTTACCCGAGGTGACACCAAAGACACACTTGTTTGGATTTAGTTTCATGTTAAACTTACGTAGAATTTCAAAAATAGAATGTGAGTCTTGTATTAAATCATTTGAAAACTGAGTCTTGACGACCATGTCGCCTACATAGCATTATATTTTCTTGCCGATCAACGGCTCAAACAATTTTTTTACAAGTCTTTGGAACGTTGCCCCAACATTTTTCAGTCCGAAGGGTATGACCTTGTAGCAGTACAAGCCGAGCTCAGTTATGAAGGCTGTCTTTTCTTTGTCAGCAAGGTCCATCTTGATCTGGTTGTAGCCCGAATAGGCGTCTAAGAAACTTAGCAACTCATGTCCTGAGGTCGCATCCACCAGATGGTCGATCTTGGGGAGTGGGAAGCAGTCCTTTGGGCAAAGTCGGTTCAGGTCGGTATAATCGACGCACATGCGCCACTTACCGTTAGCTTTTCTTACCAGGACGGGGTTGGCCACCCAACTCGGGTAATGGACTTCCCTGATAAAGTCGGCAACGAGGAGCTTCCCGACCTCCTCGTCAACTGCTCTCCAACGCTTTGGGGCTAAGTTGCATTTCTTCTATTTAACGGGCCTAACTACAGGATCAGTATTCAGCTTGTGAGTGATGATGCTAGGGTCTATGTCGGGCATCTCTGCTGCAGACCATGCAAAAAATCTAAACTTTCAAGTAAAAAACATACTAGTTAGGATCGCAAAGGCTCCTCGATTGAAGCACCGATCTGGATTGTCCGAGCTGGGTCCTCTACCGAAGTTGGGACGGAGATGGTCTCTTCTGTGGGCGTGGCTCACTCCTCGCACTACTCTACAGGTCGCTCTAGCTCGAGGTCGTCTACCACCTTGGTTTTCCCTTTGAGGGCGGTGACATAGCACTTGCAAGACTCAAGCTGATCGCCTCACACCACCCCAACTCCGAAGTCCGTAGGGAACTTCATCGCCAGATAGTAGGTGGAGACCACCGCACGTAGGGCGTGGGTGATGGACCGACCTATTATGGCGTTGTACGGGGAGGGAGTCGTGACCACCAAGAAGTCATGGTTGTGCCTCACTATGCTAGGCCAGGTGCCGACCTCCACAGGTACAGTGATTCTCCCCAGGGGCCTGACTTCCTCTCCGCTGAAGCCCACCAAGGGAGTATTTGCAGGCTTGAGATCACCTTCTTGGAGCTGAAGCTTGTCGAATGCCGCATTGAAGAGAATGTCTGCTGATCTACCGGAATAGACGAGGACACGTTTGACTTTGAAGTCGTTGATCCTTATCTTCACGACGAGCGCATCATTGTGGGGGTAGTGGACCCCGTGCACGTCATCCTCTGTGAAGAAGATCGGGTCTTGTGTCCTTGGCCGCTTCGAGGGGTTCTGGTCTTCCCTTTCGACCTCACAAGTTGATGTCCGAGCTGCAGCCGAGGTGCAACCCACGACAATCGATCCTCCGATGATCACATGGATAGTCCCCCGAATTGGTCTCTCTTTCGGGGGCCGCCTTTGCGGCTATTCTGCTTGCCTACTGGATTCGGGAGCGTCTCTGCTTGCTCCCCCTGTCGACCTGCTTTATTACTATTATTCTGTACAAAGTTTCTTAAGTATCCACGACGGATGAGCTCCTCTATCTCGTCGCAGCGGTTTTTACAACTCTTAGTACTATGACTGTGATCTTTATGGAAGCTACAATACAAATTTTTATTCCTTACATTAGGGTCCCCTTTCAATTGGGGTGGCCACTTCACGTACAGGGCATCTTTGATCGCCATAAGGATCTCGGCCCGCTTCGTGTTCAAGGGCGTGTAGTCTATCTTTTCTGCTGGTGGAGCTCGGAAGGGCTGACCTGGCCTTGCCCCCCGAGCTAGGTCTTTCTTCTTCTTACTGTCCCCCTGGGTCGGGGGCTTGATTTTTCTTTTTCTTTTTTCAGGGATCTACTCACCCTTCTGGTTGATTTCCTCCTCTGTCCCTATAAACTGGTCCACGAACTTGAGGAACTCGGTTACCGTCTTGGGCCGATTAACAACCACGTGCCACTTGAAGTCTTTGCGCGTGATGCCTCTCTTGGTTGCGGTGAGTCGAACTGCGGGGTCCAGGTCGGGTATTTGTAAACAAGCATCGTTGAACCGCTTGATGTAACTTCGGATAGATTCTCCTTCCCTCTGGACTATGCCAATGAGACTCTCCTGGGTCCTTGGGCACTGCTTGCTGGTGATGAAGTGAGAAGTGAAGACTTGCACGAACTGCGCCCAACTTCTTATTGACCCAGGCGCGATGCTCCTGTACCATGTACGGGCCACTCCTTTGAAAGTGGTAGAGAAAGCCACACACATGCAGGGCTCACTGGGCCTTACCAAGTGCATCTATGATTGGAAGGCGTCAACATGGTCATTCGGGTCGAACGACCCGTCATATTTGTCCAAGGGAGGCAGTTTGAAGTCCTTGGGCATTGAGACGACCAAGAGTTTTGGAGACAGAGGGGATGGTACAGAGAGGAGTGGAGTAGCTTTTATTTCACCCGAGATTACCTCTTCCTTACCCTTAAGCTCGGGCAGGTTGTGTGTTGCAGTTCGGCGAGCTCGGCGACGTCTCCACTGCTTTTTTGTGGGCTCCGCATTAGTGTTGCTGGCCTCGGTATTGTTGGGCACAGTTTTTGCAGGGAGAGGGACAGACTGCTGGTGATGGCTGCGAGGGGTCTTGTTTGGAGTCTGCGGCCAAGGCCTTAAACCGGTTCTCCACAAGCGGGGCCACGAACTCAGAAAGCTGAGGTGACGCAGGCCTGGTAGACTGGGACCCTCCTGACCTGACTACGCGCGGCGAGGCAGGGGTAACTGGTCTTTCCTTCCTCCCGTGGGATGAGACTTGACTCTTGAGAGGATTCTAGGTCTGAGAGGTCTCTCCCCAGCGAGAAGGATGCTCGTTTTGACGGCGAGGCCGGATGCCGAGGAGGAAGGGGCTGATGGGTCAGAGGCAGCGAAGAGAACTGCTGCTGATAGTGATGTTGAGAAACTTGGTGCAACACTTGCCGTTGATATAGTTAGAATTGCTGGACCTGCTGCATCTAAGCTTGCATGGCTCGCATGCATTGCACCAGGTCTTCAAGTTGGTTTTGGGCTGTCACGGGGGGAACAAGGGAGGGTTCGGTGAAGGTTGTTCCAACCGTGAAAGGGAGTGGAGCATTCACGGGTGCCATTGCTTGAGGCACGTTCAGAATGGGAACTCCATCTGCGGAGAGTGGGACGGTGAACTGTCCAATACACATTGTTGGGACGTGGAGTTTCTCCCTGGCGGTGTTCATTTTTGCAATGCATGCTGCGTTGCTGGAAGAAGCCATGAGAACTGAAGTTTGCAATGTTTTGGTGCAAGGCTTTTTGAAGCGTTCCTACAGATGGGGCCAAATGATGTAGCGCGATCTGGTCACTCTTAGATGGATGGGGCCTCGCTCCTAGCTGGCAACGGACAGCACCTGAGAAGGAAAAGATGAAGGATTCCCTGGGAGCTCGCCCGGTGGGAACACTCCAATGCTTTAGTTAGAACAACTGAGAGAGAAGCTTAGAGAGTAATGGCGAGCTAAGAGTGGAGATGCGCACTACTCGATTACCAAAAATTCAAATTACCTTTTTCTTGGGGGTTGGGGCCCTTATATATTAATGTGCTGCAAATCGGGTGTAACCGCCTCTGGTTCTTTGCTACAGCCGTTATTCGTCAGACTGATTTGATTGGCGCAGGTATCCGTCGCAGGGTACGGTCCTGTCACCTGAGAGACGTTATGTAGAGCTGGCGTGTGTGCCACCTGACATGAGACATGGGCGCAATCCTCTAGACTGGTAGGTGCTGCACCGCCGGACAAGAGATGTGGGAGCAGACTGAAAAGCATGGTCTTGTCGGATAAGACGTTACCCGAAGACTCCTGGTTACTCAATAGCAAGCTCCTTTGTAGCGAGCTCCCTTGTAATGAACTCCTTCGTAGCGAGCTCCAATAGCGAGTTGTCTTGTAGCAAGACGTTCTGTAACGGGCTGTAGCGAGCTGCCTTGTGGCGAGCTGTTCTGTCGGGGTTTTGGCGAGCTTATTACGCCGAGTTGCGGCCAGGCTGTCATGCTGAGCTGTCACTTACGCCGAGTCATATCCACGTGTCCCTTAGTTAGGAGGTCGGGTCAAATCACCCTCCATCAATAATAATAATAATAATAATAATAATAATAACTCAATTCTTCATCAATTTATAAACCAACTCTAGCTTATAATCAAACAATTAAAATTGAAGTTGTGGAAGTTTACTCAATTTGATGAACTACTCATAATCCAACATGCTTTACATGATTAGACGAAAAAAAATATGATTGAAGATATAAATAACCCAATGAATGTTCATAGCAAAAAATACCCAATGCAATCAACTTTAAAGCTCATGAACTACTAAGGCCAAGTTTGGGAGTGCTTATTTGAATAAGAACTTATTTTGGGTCAGGACCATACCATTAAGCACTTATTAGCATTTGGGAAATAAGCTCCCCAGTTAGATTTCAAAATGCCACTTATGCCCTTCAATCGTCTAGAAACATAGGGTTAGGTTCTTTGACACTTTCTTCTCCATCATCTTCTCCAACCAATGGCAGAATTGCAATTTAACCAATTAAGCGGGTATGGTATCCCCTCTTTTCTTTTCTTTTTTCCTCATTTTTTCATTATTGAACGATCAACTTGACTGGTTTCAGTAGTTCCATTATGACCCAAATCATCAACTAAGCACTTATTCTTAGGACCTTTGAACTAAATTAGCCTGAAATTGAAGAATTGCTAGAGCATCTTTTTGTTCTGCCATGCCTACGTTGACAACTTGAAATCTATCACTAAATCAACATATCATAATCCTAAGTTGTGATATCTAACTCATGTTCTGAACAAATTAACACCATCCTCCTATCCTCCTAAAACAGAACAAAAATTCACATAAATTGTTAAGAAATTAAAAATCCGTACTAACACCCTAAAAAATGCCATAAGAAAACCATTATTTTGTTATCCAATAATTTGATAATTTATAATTATGCCAATGCTAATAATTAACAATATTTAAAATAATTTTTTATTAAAAATTACAGAAAATTACTAAATTTTGTTATTCAAAAGAATTATTGATAACTATTTTTATTCAATAATTTCGTAATTTCATAATAATAATAAAGAGAATTATTGAATAATAATAATTGTTATCAAATAATAATATTGATTACAATAATTTTGAAAATGATAGTTACATAATAATAACAATTATAATTATCCCATAGAAATTGTTGATAATTTCAACTTCATTGGAAATAATTGATAATTAAAAAAATAATAACAGTGATTTTTAAAATAACTTTTGTTATTCAATAATTTTGTTAAAATTATTTTTTTATTCGATGATTTGTTATTTCAGAAATTTGATAATTGTGTAAATTTGATTAATTACCATAATTTTGTTATTCAATAATTTGATAATTTCAAAATTATTGAGGTTATTAATAGTCAAAATTATATATAATTATTTTAATAATGACTAATAAATTGATAATAACAACTACTAAAGTTACCATCATTATGAAGTTATCATATTATTGAATAACAAAATAATTATCAATAGTTATTACTGATTTTTCAATATTTTTGTAATAATTGTAAATCATTTTAAAATTTACTACCATTATTTTTTAACTAATAATATCCTCAATAATTTTGACACTAAAAATAATTTCAAAATTTTCAAATTATCAAATTATATTCTAGCATTTCTTTTACATCATAATCTTCATAGTAGTGCACCACGTATATATTGCCATGAAATTTTTTGCCTTCAGAGCCTCCAAATACAATTTTAAATAATTACTTAAAATAAAAGTGGGTCCTCACTTCTTTGCACGTGACTTCTGCTCACCATAAAAGTAAATTGATAGAAATCGTGTAGACTTTTGCTATCCACATTTTTGTGTTTTTTGAGACACCTGTTTTCTGTTATATATAGGGGTAAAATAGAAGACTTTGAGTTTGTTCGCCAGTCCATTCAGAGATATATTAAAAGGGATAAAATTGGAAACAAAAATCAAGATATTTGACAAAAAAATTGATCATTCTCATTTTTATAAATGGTAATAGATAATAGAAGGTTAGGCAGGCTTCGGCTGGGCTCAAGTTGGGCTCCAGCTACTTGAGGACTGAATGCAAGCCCAGCAGTGCAGCTTGAATCAAAATCAAGTCCGGTTTTCAAGCATTGGTCCAACCTAAAGCCTGAAATTCAATTCCCATGGGTCCTGCAACAATGTTTATGTTAAGAAAAGACGGTAGTATGTATGGTGTTCCCACATAACGATTATCGGATTATGTATTAATAATTGCAGTGTTAGTCTTACCCATTTATAAAACAGAGAAATGGATGAGCGTTCATTGTCCAACACCCCGATTTATATTTCCAATCCTATTTCTCATTGATTTCATATTTCCAATCTTATCCCTTCTTAAAATGCTGATTTTATATTTCTAATCCTATCCCTCTCTGATTTCATATTTCCAATCCTATCCCCTCTTAAAATGCATGAATTTTATATTTATATAATATATAATATAAAATATCTGTATTTGTACCATTTATAAAAATGGTGCTTTTCATTTTTACCCTTTATCATGTTTTTTATTTTAAATCTTAATTTTCAAATTTGTTTTTACCCTTTATTATATTTTTTATTTTTCCAATTTTATTTAATTAACAATTAACACTTGTAATTGGATAACCTCTGTATCTCATCATTTTCTTACCCATTAATAAAAATAAGAATGGTTCAATGTTATTGTAAAAGGACCCTGATTTTATTCTTCCATTTATACCCCTATCATTAAAATATATTTCCATCTTATATCTTATATATATATTAAAGGGATAGGGGTGGTCTCCCCTTTTGCCACTGGTTTCAGGTTGATGGTTCGACCATTCGGTTCGAACGAATGGCTTGTTCTGACAACAAAAATTACAAGCAAAAGTCATAAAACCATTATGACCTCCGGTTTTGGGTCGACGGTTCGAACAGACGGCCCATTCTGACAGCAAAAATTACAAGGAAACAATTGAGTGTGTGAGGTCCATTAAGCAGTATCATACGTGTTCTGTCATTTGAGTGCATGACTCATACGACCCAAAAACAGAACCATTCTGGCCACCGGTGTTTGGGTCAATGGTTCAACTATCCAGTTCAAACAGACGGCCCGTTTTGACAACACAAATTAAAAAAAATAAAAAAATGACCAAAACCATTGAACGGGTCGATGGTTTGACCGCTCGGGTCAATGAGTCATTGACCGATTCAACGGTTTTTGGCCAGGGACCGGGATTGAGGTAAAACGAAATTGGTTGCTTGGACGATTCCCAACTAAAAAAATAAAAATATGGCAATTCAACCGTCCGGTTTGAACGGATGGCCCATTTTGGCAACACAAATTACAGGAAAAAAATTGAGTGTGTGAGGTCCATTAAGCAATACCATACATGTTATGTCATTCGAGCATGTGACTCATACGACTCGAAAATGGAACCGTTCTGGCCACCGGTTTTTGGGTCAATGGTTTGACTGTCCAGTTCGAACAGATGGCCCGTTCTAACAACAAAAATTAAAAAATAAAAGAAAAAAAACCAAAAACCATTGAACGGGTCAACAGGTCGATGGTTTGACCGCTCAGGTCAATGGGTCGTTGATCGATTCAACAGTTTTTGGCCAGGGACCAGGATTGGGATAAAAAGGAACCGGTTGCCTGGACGGTGCCCAAATAAAAAATAAAAAATGGTCAAAAC
The DNA here is from genome assembly GCF_000365185.1 of Nelumbo nucifera. Next base: position 2,428,963 of record NW_010729101.1, on the reverse strand, counting down.
CATTGAACGGGTTAACGGGTTGATAGTTCAACCGCCCGGGTCAATGGGTCATTGATTGATTCAATGGTTTTTGGCCAGGGACTGGGATTGGGGTAAAACGGAACTGATTGCCTCGACGGATCTTGGGCCGAAATGTTTAACTCCATCTCAAAGCAGAACTTTGGACTCGATTTTCTGATTTTTTTTTCCTTGGCTTTTTCAGTTTGGTAGATTTACCATCGTTTTTTTTTTTTGTGTATGTGTTTAAGATCACTTTGGATTTATCTTTCAAGGTTTTGGAATCCCTTGCAATGTCTAGCCTTTCCATGGTTATGACTACAAAGTTATTTCGTTTAATTATTGACATTTAGAAAAAAACTACCTGGAAACAGAACTGTTTTGGCCACTGGTTTCTAAGTTGATGGTAACGGATGGCCTGTTCTAACATCAAAAATAAAAAAAAAATAATAAAAAAATTAAAAAGTAAAAAATGGCCAAAACCATTGAACGGGTTAACGGTTCGATCACCTGGGTCAACGGGTCGTTGATTGATTCAACGATTTTTGGCCAAGGACTGGGTGTGGGGTAAAATGGAACCGATTGCCTGGATGGTTCTTGGGCCAAACGGTCCTATTGCCCGTGTCAACTGGGAGTTCTCGATGTAAAACAAAGGACAACTATGAAGTAGAACTCAGAACTATCACTGTATGATCGTATTCTTTTATATGAGATGCTTTGCTGAAGCAATATTTAAAAAATGAGCATATGTTGATCTCTTTTAAGTCTTTATATGAATTTCAAGACTTGAGTACTTATAATTACAAGTTTCTTATTAAGAAACCACTATCTTTTATAATGTAGCAAATAGAAATGTTACAATTTCATTACAGTCCTTGCGAAGCAGGGGCCCCTCCGCTAGTCATTTATAAATATGAGGATGGTGACAATGTTTCACCAAAAAGCCTAATTTTCATGTTCCATTTTTACCCTTTGTCATGTTTTTTATTTTAAAGCTTGATTTTCACTTTCCATTTTTACCCTTTGTTATGTTTTTTATTTTTTCAAGTTTATTTAGTTAACGGCTAACACTTGTAATTGGATAAAACAAATAAAATAACAATAAGACTACTATGGAACCTATTCATCGCCTTATCTGATCTTCTCCCGAAGCACCTACTTAATGAACCTCTTCATTGATTAGAGCCAACACGTGTCAAGAAAGCCTAATTTTCATTTTCCATTTTTACCCTCTATCATTTTTTTTTTTAATTTTAAAGCTTGATCTTCACTTTCCATTTTTATCCTTTGTTATGTTTTTTTTTTATTTTTTCAATTTTATTTAATTAACGGTTAACACTTGTAAATGGATAAAACAAATAAAATAACAATAAGACTACTGTGGAACCTATTCCTCGCCTTATCTGATCTTCTCTCGAAGCACCTACTTAACGAACATCTTCATTGATTAGAGCCAACACATGTCAAGTATCGGATGGTTTACCCAAACCATGAATTTTAATTGAAGGAAAAAATGGATTTTTTTCAACCTCTCTTTTTTCATCAAGGAACAATCAGATGATTAAATGATTTTTTTTTTGTTTTCTCCCTATTTTTTTTTCAATTGTCTCTATTAACGTAATAAGTTGTATTGGATCAGGAAATGCTCTTAAGTTCATTATATTGATTCATTTTAGGTGTTTTTTCTCGATGATCTTCGGTCCAATCCAATAATCTGACACCCTACCAACATAATATCGTAGGGATTGTACTTGGTAGGGCCATAGGGGTTTGGAATGCATTTTGTTGGCAGGAGATCTGGATTCTTCTATATAAATTGAATGGATGTTCGATTCAAATCTGAATATAAATGAATCAGGATTAACCTATATCCTAATACTAGCCATTAGATATGCAAATAATGGCCCCACCATTGATGAGCAGAACGACAGGAGGCAAAAGGCCAAATGTCATCATTCACATAGGAAGCGAAGACATAAATCGTAAAACCCCAATTCTTTCCTTTAAACCCTTCTCTGCATATTGTATATCTTATCCACTCCCCTTACTTTACAGTAGGAAGGAGGAAGTAAAAATTGCATCTCTCTTATCCTACGCACCTTTCTCCTCAAAATGAAGAAAACAATATAAATTATAGAAAAAACAAAGAAATACATAAAAAATTACAAAAATATAGAAAATCATAAAAAATTCTATACCATACTAAAAAATGAGAATGTTGTCTGTACCATTTATAAAAATGAGGATGGTGACAATGTTTCATGAAAGCCTGATTTTTACTTTCCATTTTTACCCTTTTTTAGTTTTCTAATTTTATTTAATTAACAGTTAACACTTGTAATTGGATAAAGCAAATAAAATAATAATATTTTTTTATTTTCCAATTATATTAATTAATGGTTCATGCTTGTAACAAATAAAATAATAATAAATGGTCCATAATTATATTAATTATGGAACCTACTCCTCTCTCCTCTTAGGTCTTATTTGATCTTCTACCCAATAGGGCTGCAATTGGATTAGATTCTAATTGAAAGTATCAAAATCCGCATATGATTTGAATAATAAGAACCTACATACAAATTTGATCCGAAATTCGATTGGATGTCGAATTGGGCCTCGGATTTTTGGGTATCAATGACAGGCCTACTCCCATTAGGCCTACCAGACGAACCTCTTCATTGATTAGAGCCAACATGTGTCAAGTATCGAATGGTTTGCCCAAAACCCACGAATTCAAATTAAAGGGAGGAATGAATTTTTTCAACCTTTCTGTTTTCATCATCGAACAATCAATTAAATGATTAAATGAAGCTTTTTTTTTGTTTTGTCCCTATTTTTTCATGTATTTTTTCCCATTTCCCCTCTATTTCGATTGTCTCCGTTAACATTATAAGTTGTATTGGATCGGGAAATGCTTTTAGGTTCATTATATTGATTTGTTTTAGGGTGTTTTTTCTCGATGATCATCAGGCCAGTCCAATAATCTAACACCCTACCAACGTAATACCGTAGGGGTTTGGTACTTGGTAGAGTTGTAGGGGTTTGGAATGTGTTTTGTTGGCAGGAGATCCAAACTCTTCTACAAAAATCGAACGGATGTTCAATTCAAATCTGAATATAAACAAATCAAGATCAACCTATATCTAAATGCTAGCCGTTAGATATGCAAATAACGGTCCCACCATTGATGAGTAGAACGACATGAGGCAAAAGGCCAAATATTATCATGCACACATGAAGCGAATAAATAAATTCTAAAACCCCAGTTCTCTCCTTTAAATCCCTCTCCGTATAGTGTATATCTTATCCATTCCCCCTACTTCACAATAGGAAGGAGGAAATAGAAATTGTGTCTCTTTATCCTATGCACCTTTCTCCTCAAAATAAAGAAAACAATATAAATTACAAAAAAAAAGAAATACACAAAAACATTTACAAAAAAATAGAAAATAAAAAAATTCTATACCATAATATATATATATATATATATATATATATATATATATATATATATATATATATATAT
>NW_010729101.1:2400438-2425427 GCF_000365185.1 Nelumbo nucifera | reverse complement strand
ATAAAATGAAGAAAACAATATAAATTACAAAAAACAAAGAAATACATTGAAAATTTACAAAAAAATGTAGAAAATCATAGAAACTTATATATCATACTGAAAAATGAGGAAAATAATATAAATTATAAAAAAACAAAGAAATACATAGAAAATTTACAAAAACAAAATCATAAAAATTGAAGAAAATAACATAAATTACAAATCTATACTCAATATATAACATAGTCAAACATCATCATCAATATCAAATACCCCATGCATGGCACGGGCCATTCCACTAGTATATGAAAAAAAAAAGATGGAGTGGATATACATATAGATGCAATCTAAACTGAGATGCATATTTAAAAATCATAAACAAATAAAATCCAAGTTTAGTTCGGAAGGAGTACAAATACAAATCTTGTATTTTGTACTATTTTTGTATATACTAACGGGGCCTGTGTGATGCACGGGATGGGGCACTCCTCCCTGTCCCTCGTCCCCGAATTCAAAACACTCCACCCCATCCTCTTTCCTTCCGTGGTGGTGGAGCGGGTTCGAGGCAAGGCACCCATTCCCTATATTGGGGATGGGGAATCTCAAATTTCCCCACCCCAATGTCACAAGTGATCTTTTTGCCACGCCATTGAGTGTCTTCATTGTACCCACATCTTGCCATTAGAGTGCCGTCTAAGTGTGTCTTGGGTGGGGCAACATGTGCATTTTGTATGAGGGGAGGTAGGTAGTTGAGTGGTGCCATGACCATGTAAAAGTTAAGCACGGGGTCCCATTGACCCAAACTTGTGTGCTTGTGCTTGCCATCTATTGCAATATAAAGTGACTTTTTACTAATTCGTGTGCCATCTTTGTTGCACTTTGTTTGTTATTTGCTTGCTTTTGTGAGCTTACTCAACCCCATCGAGCGTCGCACGGGGCCTTGTTGACTAGCCTTGTGACATCGAGGCAACCACCTAAAAATAATCTAATTTGTGGATATTTTACAAATAGGATTATGGGAATTGGATTATAAAAATTTTGGGAGTATTTTATAAATGGAATCGTGGGATCCTATGGTTATAAGCATATGAGGAAAACTTAGAGATATTTTAAAAATCAATATTAAATTTATTGATATTTTATTAATTTCCATCGGGTTTAGGGAATTATATGCAAACCCCGTCCCTTCCTCATCCCATATTTGGAGCAAAAATATTTTCCCTATCCCCACCCTGTCTCTTCCCCATCCCTATTTAAAATTTGAGAAAACTTGCCTCGTTCGGGGTGGGGTAGGGTAGGGCCCTAGTTTTATAGGGAAAATTGCCATCCCTACAATTCTAATAATTTTCTATAACTAATTAACAAGTAGTAAATTAAATAACAATAAGAAACAATATTTTATGATAATTTTCAAAATTTATTGAAATTGTTGTTGATTTGCAAAAATGTATAGTAAATTAGTTTTTTACAATAACAATTAATTAATGTAAATTATTTACTTAATAAGCCTAAATTATTTACTATTAATCAATGTGATGTAATTATAGTAAATTAATATAATTATGGTAAATTACATTAATTTTAATTAAAAGTAAATCATTTGTTGTTAATTAATGTAAAACCAATTATGGTTGAAGTCAACCAAGTGGTCTAGACTAGTATGGATAGATTTAATAAATTTCCTAAACTATTTCATAATTATTTATTAAAATAATAATAGTGGATTTTTATTTAAATAAATGTGAAACAATTTTTGATAGATTAATTTCTTAATTTAATTTTCCTAAAATTTTTAATAATTATTTAGTTGAATAATAATAATGGACTATTATTTAAATAGTTTTGGAGATTTTTGTAGATTAATTTTCTAATTTTTAATTATTATTTTTTTAAAAAAATTATGGATTATTAGTAAAATAGTTTCCTTGAATTATTTGATAATTGTTAACTATAATTATTGATTTTATAGAAATTAGTAAATTACACTAATTAGGAATATCTTTTATGAATAAATAATTGTTGTAAAAATTTAATGAAAATTCATTAAATTGCAATGATTAATGTAAATTACACTAAACATTAAAAGTTTGAACATTTATTAATTAACCATCAATGGTTAGGTTTCACTAATGGTTGGCCAGTTTCGAGTGACCAACTCCCTAATCCGACTAGATCAGTTTGGCTAGCCAAACAATCTCCAACCGAACTGAATTGCCTAGTGAACACTCGTAATTTTAGCTAAATTAATTAATAGTCTAATATCTAACAAATAAAAATTGTTTAATCTTGAATAATTATTGTACATTTATAGAAAAAAATACACAATTGCTGAAAAATATATTCATAACGAAAATACAATAAATAACTAATAAAAAACTTTAATACCTTGAAGTTAATTAATCTACTTCCACTATTTCAATAATATTTATTTATATTTTATATTCTTATTAAAGTTACAATAGAGTTTTGTTATTTAATCTATTTCTGTTTGTTAAATAATGTTTAAAATATGATTTAGAATTCAATTTTTTATATTTAAAACATTTAGAATTTATTTAAAAATAGTATATAAAGCATAAATAATACCTTGCCTCACCATGAACGGGGCATGTTTTCTTGAATCTTAAATAGGGGTGGGGAAGAGAGAGGGAAGGGACGGGGTTTGCATATAATTCCCCAAATCCGATGGAAAATTAGTAAAACATCACTAGATTTAATATTGAATTTTAAAATATCTCTAAGTTTTCCTCATATTATTATAATCTAAGGATCCCACAATTCTATTTATAAAATACATTGTAATTGTCACAATACAGTTCCTAAAATAAACCAAATTCCCATAACCCTATTTGTAAAACATCCACAAATTAGATTATTTTTAGGTGGTTGCCTCGGGGTGGGAAAAATTTGGTGATTCCTTATCCCCAATGGGGAATGGGTGCCTCGCCTCCAACCCACCCCATCACTGGGGATGGGGTGGGGATGGAGTAGAGTGGCTTGACTACAGGAGCGAGGGACAGGGAGGGGTGCCACATCCCGTGCATCTAGAGGTGTAAAGTAGGTCGTGTCGTGCTGGCCCACGTGCCGTCACGAGCCGTGCTGCCCTCCCTGGTGAAAAATTTGGGGGTCGACTCAACACGGTCCATGGCCCAGGTCCGTGCGGGCCCGTGTCATGCTGTGCCGTGGGCCAAGCCTTGGGCCAAAGCTATTTATTTAAAAAAAAATTGACAAAAAGCTTAAAATTTTAATTTATATGAATTTTGTGTATACAATTGCTTATATATACAATAATTAAATAAATTAGTATAATAAAATTAAAAAACTTATTTATTTTATTAATATATTATATACTATGTATTATTATATAATTATAATTTATACAATATTATATAAATATATATAAATATATAATATATATGGGTCGTGCCGACCTGCGGGCCTTGGGTGGCACGACCCACGAACTGTTGTGCCGGGCCGATCGAAGTTCATTTCGGGCCGCGGGCGGCATGGCCCGATTTACACATCTACATGCATCGCATGGGGCCTTGCTAGCTATAATTACTTTTGTGCTTTTGATACTTTTTTTAAAGTTATAACATAATTTTGTTACTTAATCTATTTTTTGTTTTTGAAATAATATATAAGATATGATTTAGTTATTAATATTTTGATAGTTAAAGTATTTATTAGTTATTTATAATATTATTTAATTATTTAAATAATACCATTATTTAAAATTTTAAACTATTAATTATTTATAAAATTTAATAATCCACGAAATTATAATTTATATTATTATTACATAATTTCGTTATTTTAACTATTTAAAATATAGCCATGTTAAATATTTTATTATTTAAATATTTAAATGATATGTAAAATATTTAATATTTTTTGTTGTTTAAATTTTATTTTTTTAAATTTATTATGTAATTTTAAATATTTGTTACATAGTTATTTAGCTATTTTTAATATTATGTTTTTTAAATAATTTTTTATTTATGTTTTTAAAATATTATTTAGTTATTAAATTGAATAATCTATAAAATTATAATTTATATTGATATTACATAATTTCGTTATTAATTTTGTAAAATATAAAGTTATTATTTAAAATATTAATATTATTTAAATAATACCATTACTTAAAATTTTAAAATATTAATTATTTATCAAAATTGAATAATCCATGAAATTATGATATTAATATTTCAATATTAAAAATTAGTTATTTATAATATTATTTAATTGTTTAAATAATACCATTATTTAAAATTTTAAGAATAGTAATTATTTATTAAATTTAATAATTCATGAAATTATAATTTACACTATTATTACATAATTTTATTATTAATTTTGTAAAATATTAAATCATTATTAATTCAAAAGTTCTGTAATCTATTATAATTATTATCCTATTCTTAAGAAATGTTCTGAAAATTTGTTACATAATTCGTTATTTTAACTATTTAAAATTTAGTTATGTTAAATAATTCATTATTTAAATATTTAAATAATATGCAAAATATTTAATCTTTTTTATTTACATTTTATTTATTTAAAGTTATTATGTAATTTTAAATATTTTGTTACATAATTATTTAGCTATTTTTAATAATTTTTTATTTATGTTTTTAAAATATTATTTAGTTATCAAATTGAATAATCCATAAAGTGATAATTTATATTTTTATTACATAATTTCATAAAATATAAAAATATTAATAATATGAATATTATTAAACCTATTATAATTATTTTTTATGTTTTAATAAATAATTTAAAGTCATACATAATTTCATTATAATATTTAAATGATTGTTAAATGTTTTAATCATAACTTTCTTTAGATAGATATAGATGAAAAGTGAGGGAGAGGATAAATAGGATTTAGAGATAATTTAGGAGATAAATAGGAATGAGATGGGGGTCTAGTTAGTTTCCTAATAAAAAAGAGAGAAGAAAAAGGAGATAAGACATATTAGGTGGCAACTTCTAGTGCTTCTAAAGGAAATCTTGCACTTCCTCTAAAATTGCTTGGTTTGGGTAATGGAACAAGGAGAGGATTGTTGACATGGCAAGCTATAAATACTTGTATTTATATTCTTTCCAAACTGAGCCTTAACAAAAATGTCCTAAAAACAAATCCTGAAATTAGGATCTGAATCTACATACAATCGGTTCCAACCAATTGTCTAAGACACACTTGTGTAAATAGTCTTCAAAGCATTTATATGGATCTCAATATATATATTTGGGATAAGAAGTATGACTAGTTTTTTTTTTTTCTTGCTCCAATTTCCAACTGACTCACTGTTGTGTTATTTTGTTGTTGAAATTTCTATTGCTTTAATTTGCAAAAGTATGGAGCTAATAAGCAACCTTCTCGAAGAAAAGTACTTAACGGTCTATGCTTTCAAAATTAATCATTTCCTTTTGAAAGTGGCTGTCAATTGGAAAGGCATTTGAGAAAAAAATAAAGCCTACACTATTTGGAAGCTTCTTGCACATGAGGCATTGTCCCATGTATGCATGATGATCTCTGTTTATACGGCTACTCTTGCAAAGAAAGGCGATCCTGTAGATGAGGATCCAATTAAAACTGCCATACTCAAAGAAACCAATGGCTCAAATCAAGATTGGGTGATAGTGAAAATCACTACGAGGACAAAGAATTCTAAATCCAAAAGGACTCATGAGACACCTCATTCAACAAATATTTGTAGATCCTCCAAAATAAACAAAGGCTACCACTCAACTCTGTATTTGTCTTTTTAATTAGAAGAATATTGATTGCAATTACTCTTTTATCCCATGCAAATCCATGTTAAAACTTTAGTTCATGAGCCGTTACGGGCCTATTTAAGATCCTAACTAGAATAAATATGCTTAGTTAGTTTGTCCTGCATAAATAGATTTCAACTATGATGCGTTTACTAATATTGTTTTTATGTTAAATCCCGATCTCAACCTATCACAGTAAAATCTACTTATTTTTTCATTAATTTATACTTTATAAAATGTATTTACACATTTAATAGAATATACTTACCATCACATTCAACCAATCAAATCTTTTGCTGCACAATACATCAAATGATCTATAGATTTTGCAGCATAAATATGTATTAAGTTTAACTAAGGCCAACTCAGTCATGCCATGTCTGGATTGAGCCCAACCCCAAAGAGTATATGTGGGGCAAATAATATATATGCTTATTTAAATGCTCCAACCAAAACTGAATAACCTAACAAACATTAATTTATCAAGTGCCAATCAAAATTAAAGAGACAAATAAAAGTGGCTTTTATATATTCAAACCTTTAAGGCTGTAGTTCTTTCTTTTCTTTTCTTGGGATACTTCTGTTCCACATTAATTATTCTGGTTCTGCTTGATGAATTCTTTGCAAATTAAAAGGGGAAATGAACACATTTTGATATCAACGATTACTAGTAATCGTGAAACGAAAAAAATAAAAAAAAAGTTTTCCATCCTTTTCAGTGCTTGGAAAGAAAAAGAAAGCAAGAAAAAAGGGTTTCTCATTTTTACAGTGCATGCCATTTAAGATTGTGATATTATTGAAGTAGTTGAAACAATTAAAACTGTCTTTAAGATGGTATCCAAAAGAATTTCAAGAATCTTAGCTAGTCTAGAATTAATTTAATTAAACAACTATTGTTTTCCAAGAAAGCCAACCTATTGCTAAGGTAATGTGAAGTTTCCTGGTTTCTTCTCTATATCATCTTAAATGAACTAACCAAGTTAGCTACCTTTTTCTCATTATACTTGTATATATATATATATACATATTTCATTTAATAATACACCTTTTGCTTATTTTCTTTTCTTTGCTAATGAGCTAAGGCCTCTATGTGCCCCCAAATTTATTAGTTTTGATTTTTTTTTGTTAATCTAAGTATCATTTGAAAGTTGAAAAAATTAAATATAAAAAAAATTATGATTGGATTGGATTGGACAAGTACTGACTCGGCCTACTTAATTCGAAATGTTATTTTGCTTAATAAAACCCGTGCATTTATCAAAAACTTAGGTGGCCAATGTCCATCAACCTGCAGGTCTAAAGTTTGGGAATAAAAGGATCCCTCTTAAGAAACAGTTGGACACAACGCGATCTCTTAAACCCATTGACAAAATTGACTTATTTAGTACTTTTCCAAGCTTAGCAGCAAAAAAAAAAATGTATAATTATAAAAAAAAAAAGAATGCAAATGCAACTACAATTAATTTAATACAAGCAGTATAACTTTATGATAGAAAATCTGGCCCGGTGCCAACAATCCAAGGCCACTACTTATCAAATAAATTTATGCACAAACAAGCTACAGTGATGATTCCTTTGTTTATTTAGTCAACAAAGTAGAAAAGAAAAAAAAAAAAAATTCCATCCTTGAGTATATAATATTAATCAACCATATATGCATTCTCTTTTTATATATATTGCTTAATAATGGTAGGTGATATAGTTTTCACGTGGAATCATCCCTTTACAATATCAATACTTTTTTCTGTACATAATTAGTCTTTATTTATTATACATTTGTAGTAAGTTAGATTCTCTGCCTGAATTTGGGCACCTTCACGACGCCAAAGTGTTTTTTTTTTTTTTTATTATAGCGAGGAATCATATATAAATTGTTTATATATGGTTTTGGACTTTCGGGTGCGAAGTGGTAGATTTAATTTGTTTGTGGAATCCGAGATTGTCTAAGCATGCACGATCGTAGTGATTTTAAATTTATAGAACATTCGATATTTGGATGCATTTCACAACACGAATTAATGGAATCATTTCATTTTAGTAATACACTTCCAGTCCCACACCATATATATTAAAAATGAGTTCATTTCATCTTTACTCTATTTCCCGGAAATTAACAAATGAGTACGTACGTACAACGCTTCTGTAAACCTCAAATTGGCATCATTCCAATCTTTCACTTGCAACCAGATCTGGATCATGAACTTGTGGCAAAGCAACAAAATATACACAAAAGACTTGCACAATATACAAATGAAAACTTATCAGGATGGAGAAAAAATGTAGAAATAATCCTACTATATAAATTTGTGGACCCAGTTTCAATTCACGGAAAATAAAAAAGAGATTTGTTATTTTCTTTTCAAGAATAAAATTGAAAATCTGTTTAAATCTTCTCTTTAATTTTCTTTTCTGGTGGCCAGGCCCAGTAGCTTTTGTTTGTCTCGATCGAGGTGTCTCATTTGATGATATTACCTAACTCACTTGCAGCCCAAGAAATATCATCTATACATATGGGTACATGTACAGAGGAAATTAAAGAAATTAAAAGGAAGGTCAGGACGTCTCCAACCACTACGAAGAAAAGCCAAACTAATCAACCACAACCAGACATGGTTAGAGAGAGAGAGAAGAATGGTGATTGGAGCTACCTTGAAGCCAAATATGAGAAGAAGGCAAGTACGTCTCCCGATTCATGCAGACACAAAAGAGATGAGCACCAAACCATAATCTGATTGCTCACTTGTGTGTATCCATGAACCAGCAGAAATTTCCTTCTTGTATTGGCTTCAAGGAATTCCAAACTCCAAACAACCGCTCTCTCTGAGTGAAAGAGAGGGGAAGAGCCAAGAGTGGTGGGTTGGTGTGGAACTGGCTACGGTGGTACCCTTCAAATATATATACACGCGGGTCACCACATTAAAACCCTAGTTTTCATACATACCGTCGGATTTTCGTGAACCGGAGATCCTCTGGTTGGATGACAAGGTTGATTTCGCCCTAGAACTAGAAGTCGACTGGCGCGTGCCAATCGCTATCTGGGTGACGGTCGGGGTGGTTTCACGCATATACCCGAAATTAAGTAGAACAATATTATGTAGTAAAAAGAAATCTGTGGGAAACGGGAGCCGTTTTATGTTTGGGCATTTTTAGGGTGGTTTTTGTCCTCCCCTCAGCAAATTTGAATTTTTCCCCCAAATTCATTCAGGATTGCGTATCTTAGTAATTTAATTTACATAGGACATGCTTGCTATCATTGATACAATATACTCACACCTCGTAATTCATTAAGGCATGTGTTTGGAATCGATGCCATTGGAACCGTTGTATGCGACTCTAGATCTCCGGTTTATGAGAATTCTGTTCACGTTTACCCATAACATACTATCCCAGTGAATTGGGAACATCTTCCCCTGCATAATACTATCCGTGTAAGAGGATAAAGTGTTCTCCATGTGTGGCTGTGATGTTATGTGGGTAGACGTGAGCAGAATTTGTATGGGCAGGAGATCTAGATTCGTTGCATGCTGCCACTTGGGCATTTTTCAATGCTACGCCAATAAACCTTTTGTGGTTTAGGACATTTTCTTAAACCTTTTTTTTCCTGATTTATTAGCCATTGTCAGAGACCATGTTTTTTTGAAAAATACCCAACAAAATAGGTGTTGTTTTCTCTGGCATTGAATCTCTTAAAGTGGTACTTTTTTTTTTAACTTTTTGGAAAGAAAACAGCATACGTTCCAAATATATATCCCTTAAGACTGCATTTGGTAGAGGTGTAAAATTGAACCAGGGTAAACTTTGCACCCCGGTTCGATTTTGCAGGCATTTGGTAAACGTGTAATTTTACATTTTACCATTTAATTACATCGATTATCGATGTGATAAATACATTTATTACATCGCTCACTCTCTCTCTCTCTCTCTCTCTCTCTCTCTCTTCTTCTTCTTCTTCTTCTTCTCTCTCACTCGATCTTCTCCGTCTCTCTCCTGACGTTCTTCCCCATACCCTGCATCTGTCCACTCTGGCCGTGTAAACGATTCCATCGACAAAAACAACAATGGTGTTTATGGCATCTTCGTGCGCTTTCATGAACTCCAAGCAATGGAGGTCCGATGCTCGCCATACTTTCAAGCACTTGTCCCAGGAAATGGAGGAGTATTGTCAGTGCCGGAGGTTGTTCTAATGAGATCTTGGATAGGCACAGTCACCTCTCCGATGTACCTATCGCCCATCTTGCATTTACAAAAGAGCTTGAAGGTGAGTGTATCCTGATTCATCTAGACTTTCGGGCCGTCTTCAACGGTAAACATCACGGTGACATTCCAGTTGGGATTCGTCTTGCCTTTTTTGTCGATGTGGGTTTTCTGGAAGCTCTGTTGGTCACTGGCCAGAGCAACCATGGCGTAGACCTTCATTTTGAACAATTTCCGTTGTGGCAAAGAAGAGCCTCAGTGACAAAGAAGCTCTTTGGTAGAACAAAACGGTGGACACTTCAACACCTGTTCTCTCTTTCTCTCTTCTCCTCCTTTTTCTTTTTCTTCTTCCCCTGCTTCCCTCTTCCTCTGTAGATATCTCACCGAATTTACACCTTGACAACCAAACAAGATATGTGTAAATTTTTAAAATGAACCGATTTTAATTTCCACCGATCATAAATCGATTCATTTTTTCCATGGTGTAAAATTTGAATTTACACCTCAAACAAATGCAGCCTAAAGAAATTCTAGGTTCTATATTGTTATTTTAGTGCCAGTTAGGCATCCCCCTTATGCACCACATAACTAAATTGGTGAATAGGCACCACATAACTAAATTGATGAAAATGTTGTTTTTCTAAGAAACGTCAAAATGGCATTTTCCCTAAAAATTGTTTTCATAAAATTTGCATCATTTGGTATTGCTTGGAATGGCTTAAAAGCACTCAGCCATTGAACCAAATAAAAAAATGTAAGGGTACATAGTGCTGTTATGATGAAAATGCCTTGGCGAAACAACTCCGGCCCCAAAGACTAGGGGTGTAAACGGATTGAATTCGAATCGGATCAAGCAATATTTGAATTCGAATCCGATTAAAAAAATCCGATATCTGAATTCGATTCGATATTTGACGGATATTGAAAATTAATATCTGAATCCGATTCCGATTAAATATTTGAATATTCGATTCAAATTTGATTAATTAATTATTTTAGGTAATTAATAAATATATAAAATAAATATTTTATTGATATAAAGTATACGAATATATAAATTATTTATATAACTTAATTATTATTTATATATATAAATTATATAAAATATTTTATATAAGAATTAAATAATCAGTCGAATTTGGATATTTATCGAATCGAATCAGGTCATATCCGAATTCGAATCCGATTAACTATTTGGTATGAATAGGATATCCGAATTCGATCGATTAGATATTCAAATTATCCGAATTCGATTCGATTTTGTCAAATATCAAATTCGAAATCGGATTTTTGAATACCGTTGACACCCCTACCAAAGACCCCATAGTTAAATTTGGGCCAAAATTCTGGAATTGGGATCTATTCCTCACACAACACTCCTCACACTGACCACACAGTCACATCTCACCATGTATTGGGAACATTTCCCCATAAATAATGAATACAAGTAGCGGAGATGTTCCCGATATGTGACCAGGACATGCTGTGAGGTGCGCTCTGTGAGGAGCAGATCCGGCCTCAAAATTCAAATTCTATGCCAGGCATTTTAGGCTGCAGTGTTGTCAAACCTGGATATCAGATCAGATTGTTGAACCGGTGAATATACTACCAACATACTAAGTGAGCATTCCGGTTAGATCCCCCTTTTATGGCGATTTTTACAGGTTGGGTGATAAATCGCAGGTTAATTAAACAGGTAAATCAGTATCCTAGTGAGCTTTGTGAAACCGGTTAAACATGGGTTTTATGTATGAGAAACGAATGCGTCTTTGTATGAGACACTCAATTTTCAGTTAGATTGATGTAGTACAGACTAAAGGGAAGACTCGATTGATCACTGGAATTTTCATTCTCTGGAACCTGGGTAGTATGACAATATATATAGCTGTATTAGAAGCAAAATACTGGGCTCCTACCTGGTTGGAGTCATTTTATACACACTAATTACTTTAGGTTTAAGTTTAAGGGTTTAAAATATAGATTTTAGAAGATTTGAAAATAAGAAAGTGATAGAGGTGGGGATGTTTTTATCTGTTCATGGTAGGAACCAAGTATTACCTGCACTGGAACGTATAGGAAGTCTGTTTTAAAAAACCATTCTAATGGTCGATCTGTTTCCTTAGGTCTCTCTCTCTCTTGTACCGCTGGCTGGAGTGATCGGAAAAACTTTGGTCGTTGGGGGCCAGATAACATTTTTGGGAATGTTACATTACTATGAGAGTGGATAAATTAGTAATTACCCTCTATTTTATTTTGACCAAAAAGAAAGATATGGGTGTGAAACTGTGAATAGGTGAATATGTCCAGGCCAAAAACGCCCCCAACAGCCAAAGTTATCCCCGTTCCCCCAAGTGGACGGATTTGGAGTATCATTCAGGTTTGTGTGTTTTCAAAGCCTAGCCAATTTTTTATTTTATTTTATTTTATTTTTTGGTGTGGAAAGTCTAACTATTCAGGTTTATGGGTTTTGCCCAAAATTTAAGGAAAAAAATGGAAAATAGAATTCTGTCCACATTCAACAGCTTGGGCTGTCAACTGTTAAATCAGGAATCTGTTATTTCGTATCCGTTGTCCCATACTGTCGAATTTAGACAGCCAAAATTTTGTGGTATTTAATGGCTTTTACATATCGTCATAGGTTTTCTTTTCTATTTTTTTTTTAAGCAGTGTAACTGCAGAAAAACATTTTGAAAATGCCAAGGAATTACATGGGCATAGCTAGCCGTAGTCCATAGATCCAACATCACCCAAAGAAACAGCCATTGACCCTGCGCATTGTATGAAGAGTGATGTTGAGATGTGTAACAGGAAAAAGCGTTTGCTTGAAGCCTGTTTTCCATTTTAGAAGCCAGATTTTATCCCAGTAGTCATCACTCATCAATTCCAACCCAACACCTGAACAAAGTATCACATTCTGGGGCGCTTGGAAGTTGGAAGGACGCTTGTGTCTGCATATTGAAGCCCATATATATTTTTCATTGGCATAAGCTACGTCCTAAACCACTTGAGATTGAGAAATATATTAGCCATTGAATTTTCGTATTAATAAGTCACTGGCTAAGAGGGTGTTTGACAGTGTCAATGATTTTTACTGATGTAACAGCTACTTTTGTTTGTGAAAACAGAACGTTTTACATCAATTACCAAACACCTCCTAAATGAGTCAAACCCTACTTCTACCATATATAGCACAAGTAGCTAGATGTGTATAGAATCATCTAATAATGTAGTTGCACCCTGATTTTTCAAGGACAAATTTGCCCATCCATATTACCATCATAATTATCTATTCTCCCCAATATATTTGCCCTTTTTAAATATTGTCTGGTGATTTGTGCCCATGTCAACAAATCAACCCTTCAGGAATTTCCACTCCCTCCACATCGGCTTAAACTTAACAGCCATCATCATCATCATCTTTTTTTTTTTTTCTTTTTTAAATCCTACATCCATCATCATCTCATCATGTTCTCTGCATGCATGCATACTAAAAAATGAAACACAGAATTATAAATTTAATTTATTCATTAGGGTTGTGAAAGCCAGTTATGCCACCATTCAGGTCACAAGTGTAGCGCGTGATCATGAATGCCATGTATAGCATATTAGGACCATATAGCTTCACATGTCAATCATTTTAGGGTTCAGTACTGCTCGTCTCCTCGAGCCATTAATTGTATGAACTATGAAGCTCCAGCTCCACCACCATGGTTTAAGGTGATACCTACAAATTAAAGTTAATTTGTACACATGCATGCGTCTCTAGTCTCTACACAACCAAGAGGGACTGAGAGGATAAGTCTTAATACAGTGGAAATTAAAAAAAAAAAAGAAGTCTTGTATGTGTGTGCATTTTTGTGTGCAAATTAACGTCTAATAATCATGTTACATATATCTTCAGCATGAAACTAGTGTTCAGACTTTGTTTCACCACTTGGCTCCATCAGCCCAAATCCCTATAACATAGCTCACGGTGTAGCTTTAGCCAATTATTATCGTGTCTACCATGTCTAGCAATCACACTTTTCGTGTATTTTGGATGCAAAGACGATGCTCTTCTTGTCCCCTGAATGAGGAGCAATATGCTTCTCAATATCAAAATTTGTATTGGATCAAGATATACCTTCATGATATATAACTTTTCTCGACTTTTCTTTTCTTTTCTTTTTATTTTGGACAATCAACAAGTACTGTACATCCATGCAACTAGATGTTTCTTCGTACCTGTTCAAGATTAACTGAAGAGAACAAGCTAGTCCTTAATCAAATCATATTTAATTTTTTGATTAAAATTAATGAAGAAGCCAAATTATCATTTAGGCATAGCCTCATTTCTTGCTGCTATTTATATAATTGGAAATCCACACCTACCCCCTAAGTTAATTGTGGATATTCTCATTTATTAGACCCATGTTTGATAAGGATTTGATAATCCCACCCAATAGAATAAATCAAGAATATAAATAATCCTCTTCGGCTGTGGTTGTTTCAAAATAGAAAAATATCATAATTAATTGTTTTTAGCTAGTGACCTGTTTTTTCAAGACAATTATGAATGGAAAGCAGGGTATAGTTCTTTTGGGTATTAAAAATAGATGGTAATTTGTAAATGGGTTGGCTCCTATTAAATTGTAGGTACAATCACTTTTCTTTTTTACTGTGGATGTTAAAATTTTCACCTATAGATGTTAAAGTCATCACATTGAGCATTCAAAAATTTTGACAAAAACAACAAGGCATGGATTTATCATTCACCATTAAAGCAATTGTACCTACAATTTAAAAGGGGACTGAAAGTTTCTTTCTTTTTTTTTTTTTTCTTTCAAGGACAGCATGCCCATTGTACATTAGAGAATTATCTATAAGCTTAAGGGACCAAAAAAAGTAAAAAACCCTTTGGCCTGTTGAAGGACCTATTTTTTATGGGTTTAATTATGATACCGAAAAAGACATGATATTTGAAAAAAACTTGTGACCAATCAAACAATATTAAAAACATGGTAATCAATCAAGTGAGATTTATCAAAATTCACGAATAAGTTTTAATTGATCAAAACTCTTCTGATACCATATCTTTCCCGTTCACTTTCTTTATATATATTTTTAACGGGGAAGAGTTTCCTTACCTCTTAGCTGTATGGTGACCATATTACTTTCATTTATGAATTGCCTTGGTTTGTCTCCCTATTCCTTTATGCTTTCTTCTCTGTTCCAGGCCTGTAGTACTGATAATTCGTCTTTACTTGGTTAAAACATATAGAAAGGACCCTACATGGTTTCCACCAATGGAGGTAGGATGAGAGCTTCTTGTCGCTAATGCCAATTAGACATGCCCATGCCCTACAGGACTCCATTGCTCTCCCATGAGAAGGTCTTTGGTTAGCCTCGAATTCTGAGTCCTATATATGAATCACTGATGTACTGTTTGAAATGATTCTTGCTTAGGGCTCTACGCCTATTGCTATTAGATTTCAAATCTCTTTGGGGGTGGGTCTTCAGATGGTACATTTATCTGCAGGATAAGAAGCTTTTGGTATAATAATCATCATCCCAGCCATCGGCTTCATCTCAGTTTTATCATACAACAACTGGGTCCACCATATGAATATTATATATTCACCTCCTAGTCCTCTATCCGACATATATGATTTCACATTTCCCCTCTCTCTTGTTTGGGGAGGACAGATAAAAGGCAACTTCAATAATATTGTAACAACAGCTAATGAATGTCAACAACAACAACATGCGGAAGCTTAAAATTTTTAGTGTTCTTTCTCCAGTCTCAGTCAGAGCCATAATTCAGCATCCTTCTTGGCTTTCCTTTTCAGGGCATGCATGGAAGAAGAAACTTTAATTGAAGGCTTTCGTCAGAACCCTAATGGAGTTTTGTATACATCCAGGAGAATATTCTATAACTGGCTCTGGAAAATCAGAACATCTAATTTCATGTACTGCAACTAAAATTTTCTATGCTAAAATGTAGAGGTGCTGACGGTTTGGTTCAATTGAACCGTGGGCCATTTTTTTAACTGAATCAGTATTACTGGTTTTTGGAAAATCGGTATTCGAAATCGAATCAAAATCAATCGGTTAATTAGTTGATCAGTTTGGTTAACCGTCGTTTTTTCGATTTTTTAACTTTTACAATATATAAATATATAATAAAAAAATTTAAATATATATAAAATATTATATTTTAAATAATAAATAATATATCATATATTATAAATATATATATATATATATATATATATATAATATAGAAATATATGTATACCGATAGGTTCAGTTAACTATCGGTTTTCTATATTGGTTAACCGAAATGAAACCAATACCTTCAGTTTTTTAAAAACACTGAATCAAAACCAAACTAACCAATTCAGTTAACCAATTTTTCGGTTTAATTTCAGTTTTTTCAACCGATTTAATTTTTCCAATTTTTCTCTCACCCGTACTGGAAACGATAAACCTTTTGAAAAACAGTCTTTTAGTCACCATAAAATTACTTAATCACCCTTTTGAGCTTGCGCATTTAACCGTATTTTATATTCTTAAAGCCAAATTATACATGGACTTCAGTTTACCATCTATAATTCTATATTAGTCGAGATGGTGGGGTGGGGGATACAGTGAATTAGAAGAAGGCAATCATCAAGAGGAACAAGAAGGCCAATAATGATGAGAGAGTTAGAGTCTCAAGTACCAATTATATGTACCATGTGGGCAGTAAGGATAAGTTCTGAGCAGCCCGTCATGACAAAAATCTCTGACTGAAGAGGGACATTATAAGAAATAAAAACATAGCCATTGAATCAAATTCTCCATATCATTTTTCTGGGACACCCCTGCAACAGTACTTGTTTGTGAAGGGATGCATCTTTTCATTTTTTAATTTTTAATACAAGGTAAAATATATGATGATCATAAGTATAACTTGTTAAATATGAAAATATACTTTTTATAAAACATTAATCAAAGAAAATAAAGACATATACTTTGAGATCTGGATTTAATGTACAGATAAGCTAATATTAATGAATACATTAATGTAATTGAACTTTAATTTAATATCAAATTACATCATTGCTTTTATTTGATATGTCTAAAACACATATATACTCACCATTTAATATTTATGGATACACAAGCCGGTTTACTAACATGATTTTAACCTATTTATTTACTTATTACTATTAATTAATTATTCACTTCCCATTTCGTACAACAAGAAAACTTCCCACTTAACATGGCTAAAGCTGATCCTTACTGGTTCTGAACTGAAATATCAATGCCAACTACGTGTCTTAGAAGCTACAGAAATATTTGGGCTAATTAAACAAAATTAACAAATGCAAAGGGATTTAGAACTGGTGGAATACTGTTCCTAGAGCTCAGTTCGGAAGGAATAGACATACAAACATAGAGTGCAAAACCTTGTTTGTTATCATCAAACAAATCATAGTAATTTGTTTTCTTTACATGGGGTATGTAACTATTGGGGTTTAAATAAATTGTTCCTAAGATTTATCTTAACAAAGATGATATATATATATATATATATATATATATATATAGTGAATGTAGCATTGGTTTTAATATAGGAAGTTGGTTTGCTACTAGTAATTAGATTTATTAGTAATCTTCCCTAGGATTGAGCAATCTTCTACCAAATCAATTAGTTTCGGCTCAAAATGAGTCTTCAAGTTCCTATCGCATCACCTATTTGTGAAAAAACAAGAGAGAAGACCCAAACACATTATATACCATGTGTACAAGGTAATTAAACCCACTTTTATAGATAAGTCTTATATATTAAAAATTTTGCAAAAGTAGCTTATGTGCACTGTATGTAGAATTGACATGTGGCCAACTCACTCATTGGGTTCTCTACTTCTCTATCTGATGGTCTTGGAATTAGGGGTGTAATGGACTGGTTTTGGGTTGGACCCAATCTAAATCAAAACCAATTTGGACGGACCAATAAGACATATTGAATTGGACGGGTCCAAACTCTAAAGTATTTATTGGATTGGACTATACTAATCAATGTCTATTGCATTGATAGAAGATAAGAATACAAGTATTAATAAACCGAATTTGAGTTAGAACCAATCTAAATTAAAACTAATTTGAATAAATTAATCAGTTCAGACATTGAACTGGACCAGTCCAAAATGGTCTGATCCAATTGACACCTATTTGAAACAAGTAGGGGTGTTATTCTGTTTTGCTAAGCAAAATGCTACATTAGATTGCTATATTGTTAATTAAAAACCACGCAAAGGGACGTGCTTATATTTCACAGTTAACATCGAAAGCAAGTGCGAGTGGAACAACAATAAAAGAAAAAAAAAAATTAAAAGTTGTGATCACGTAAAGTGAATATACCGCGATCAACCCTTTAAGCCTATCGTACCGACAAGCTTGCGGTATATAGGCCCAAGTAAATAACATCATCTGTAAATGTAAATGTAAACGAAGGTGGTAAGGATCGATCCGGCCGTATTATAATCAAATCAACTGTTGGGGATGGCTCTAGGCTCTAGCGACTGTAGATGGGGTGCGTGTATATGATCTGGGTGTTATTCCTGCTACACAGTAAAGCCATATCAATGAGAGAAAGAAAGATGAAATTGTATATATCCAAAGGTGACAGGCGTGAATAATAATATGCAATTGAAAAGAGAAGAGAAGGGAATTAAAGAGAGAATGGAGGTGAAAATAATAGATGGATGCATGAAATTAGCTAGGTGTGTGATTGGACAACTGGTGATGATGGAAGATGGGGTTGTGAAAGGGGTACCGTTCTCATAGGCAGCTTTTTGGGTTGACAGGACGGTGAGAGTGCTGTGAGGGAATCTGGTTTGATACTCTACTAACACCAAAATTTTTTCATCTTTGCCATCATAAAAATTACCTTCTGGCTCCTTCCCCTCCTCTTGTCGTTTCCCAAATTCTTTTCTTTAAACTTTTTGACATGGGATTAGATCCCCAGCAACTACACTTCAATTTGGGGACAAACCCTTTTAACTTACTCCTCCGTGTAAATTTAACATTATTTTGTTTATTTTTTGTTTGGGATGGGGTGGTTATTAGAGGACATTCCTACAATCTGCAGATTTACTTCCCCATTGTTAAAAGAGCTGGTAAGTACAAAGAGCTTCATTCTTGCAAGCCCAGTTTGTGGGAACACAGGACCAGCAACAGTACTATTTTAAGGGTTTACAGCCATAAATTTAGATGCTTGGGCATAAACAATCTCTAAAACGGAATTCTATTAACTGTGAGCATCATAATATAATAGTAAGGATTATAGGTTTTTTCATTAGGCTGCATTTGTTTTAGGTGTAAATTCAGTTTTACACCGATGGGAAATATGAACCGATTTAGTTGTCGATAAAAATTAGGACCAATAGATTTTAAAAATTTACACAGACCATGTTTGGTTGTCAAGGTGTAAATTTGGTGAGATTGTGCAGAGGAGGAGAAGACGTATGGGTATCTCACTGGTGGAATCATCAAGTTGGATGATCTCGACTTGGTTGGGGTACTACTCGAGGAGGCTAGCGGTGGTGAGTCGGTACTTCTTATTGCGGCAAACACTCCAATTCATGGCGTAGATGCGCCAGGGGGCCTCATAGGTGTAGATTTCCAAGCGCTTTTGCTACTCCTCTGACCCGTCCTGGGTTGGATTGCTAGTCGTCCCCATCGAACTCGATCCTCCTCTCCGTCTCCGACTCTCTGTTGTGGATAAGACTTTTACAGAGAAGGAAAGGATTGGAGTATTAAAAAGAAAAGAAAGAAATGCAAGAAAAACCTAAACAAAGTCACTCGCAACGGAGCCAGCCGCAGTCGGAGGGGCCGACTGGACTAGCGCTTTTTCTTCCTTTTGGGTCCTCTCCGGCTCTCCCTTCGGAGGTGGGTTCAGATCTGCCACTACAACTGGTTGCAGCGGTGGTGACGAAACAAAGAAAGAAAAAAAGGGAAAAGAAGAAGAAGAAGAAGAAGAAGAAGAGAGAGAGAGAGAGAGAGAGAGAGAGAGAGAGAGAGAGATAGAGAGAGAGAGAGAGAGGAAGAAAGAGATGTTAATTTTATATCGATAATTTCAATGTATATATTATATCGATTATTGGTGTAAAGAAAATTCAAAATGAAAATTTACACCGATTTTCAGTATAAAATTACATGTTTACCAAACGCATATGAAATTGAACTGGGGTGTAAAGTTTACCCCGGTTCGATTTTCCCCCCCAAACAAATGTGGCCTTAGTTGTATACTCAAATATAAAATGTTTACAAATTTACATTGCATTCATTGTATCGATATCTTTTGAAGGTCAATACATTTATTTTAAAGGGTTTTAAAAAGTCTTTTATTTAATAATAAAATAATATAAAAGTGAGCCTTTCTCTAAAAATTTGAAGAAAAAAATTAAAAAAAAATGAAACAAAAATAAAAAGTTCACTTTTCAAAGTATCACCGACATACCATATGGTGTATTGATATTTTGAACCTTGGTTTTATCTTGTTAATTATATTGTTTGAGTTCTTTAGTTAGCTTGAGTTTACCCTAATTGCTTCCTCTATAATTATACTTGAAACACAACAGTGTTGCAAAATACAAAATGTTGAGCATACAAATCTTTTTCATCTTTAAGCCTTACAAATCCATCTTTTACCATATAGATAAAAACAAATTGTATGCTTGGTATAGGATTTTTTTCCCTTCTTTTTTTGGTATTTGGTGATACACCCACCCCGCCTTCCAAAGCCAGTGGTAGCGGGAATGGGATCCATGTCTCTATTGGAACAAACTAGTTAACGTACCAATTGAGCCACCCCTCAGTTGGCTTGTCCTAATGTTGTGTTTGGTTTGAAGGAAAAAGTAGGGAAAGGAAGGAAAATGTAAGGAAATCTATACAAGCTTTGTAAAGACTTCCTTACTTTTCCCTACCTTTTCCTTCAAACCAAACATAGTCTAAGAGTTGATGCAAATCACTTAATTACTAGCCAAATCCAATATGATTTTGATTACATTAATATAAAGATTTTGGTTGAACACTAAGCTATGCTGTTTAATACTTTGATGAACTGTCCTTATCAGTCATTGGTGCACAGGACAAGACTTTAGCAAATAATTTGTATTATATCAATTTAATCTCTCACAAGATCTCTCGCAAGTCCTTTGAGGGTCCTATTTGTCTTGTGCTTGTACTATTAGGTCAGACAAGTATTTGTACCCAATTTTTTTACCATTAATGCCCAAATATACAATTCAAAAGCCTATACTTTCAGAGTGTAACATTCTTCTTCTTTAGTTTTTTTTTTTAATTTCCTTTTCTTTTTTCAGATAATGGTATTAATTCTGGAATATTAAAATCATGCATTCTGATATTTTAACAAATAAAAGACAATAGAACAGTGGCTTCCCTAAAGTAACTAATTAAATAAAGACACTACATAGTAGAAATTAGGGTTTTGGGTAATAATTAAATGATTATTATATGCTTGCATCGATAATTAATAATTCAAATATTCAGGGTGAGGAATATGCAAAGGAAGTGATAGGCTTTCTATTAGGCGAGGGATTGGAGGGAGGGTACAGATACAAGCTAGAAAGAAGGAATACGAATAAGTACCTTTCGTGTAATTTTTATATTCTTTTTAATGTCCTCTCATTCAACCTCCTTCTTAGCTATATAAGGCCACTCTTCCAGTCGCAGATCCATGAGGTTGCTTTCCTGCCTGCTCTACTAATAGTAGCTCCATTCTCCATCCTTTCTCAGGTTTCTTGGTGAGATTGGTTATCTATGTCCAGTCCTCTGTCTTCATCTCTGTCTCTCTCTCATGTAATCATTCCTTACTTTACTTTTGTCGTTCAGAGGATTTGGTTCATTATCTTCAAAGCTCACAGAACTCCTCCAATCATACTCAACCATGATTTAAATGGGTGATTTGTCCAATATATTGTAGATAAGTTGGCTAGTTATGCATGTGCAATAATACTGGAATGCAATCTGGGAAGAGAGCTTCCTTCAGTCCACTCATGGGGAGTGGTAAGATTTAATTAACTGCCGACTCATTCACCCAAATACCAAGTAAAAGAAGGGAGCCATCGCTTGGTAGATGAGCGAATGATGCGGGAGATAAGTTGGATCTTATGCTTCCCGTCCTTGGACTGAAGGGAGCTCCCTTTACCGTCATGCTATCCCAATTTCTTGTGTTTGGAATTCCATCTGCTATCATTTTCTTTTTCGTTTTTCTTTTGCTATATATATATGCTTAGATTAGATCTGTCTGCGCCTGGTATCATTTTCCATAGAAAATTATCTTGTTCATGTATATGATCTTGTGTTTAGTTAGTTTTAGTTGTTACTTTTTTTGTTTTTTTGTTTTTTGTAATTATCAGTTCTATTATTGAGTTGGCCATATGGGTTTCAATTGAAACTGCTTATCACCAGCTTCAGGCCCGGTTAGCTTTGTTGCTCGTTTACTTGAAACAGGTATTTTGTTTATCAAATTGCCAACAGTTTGCATGCATTCAGATCCGTGCTTCCATTCTTGTGTTGAAGATTTGCTTTCAGCTTTCTGTTTTCTCTTTTCGCCTCCCCCCTCCTCCTCCCTCTTCCCCCCCATTTTTTTTTCTTTCTAAAACTGCTATATATCATACTATTTAATCTTATATTTGTTTGGCAAATTCTGGGTGTTTGTGGAATTAGGTTTATTTTCTGTATTTGGTGTTTGAATAATAAACTTTCTCGTTTGTGTTGTGACTGAACTGATTCTGTCGAGGATTACAAAACCCATTTCAGCGAGTTTGGGGTTTGTAATATATCTGCGACCATTACACCAGATACACTGAGATTTGGTTCTCTTCAACAAATTTCTGAATACCTAGCTGCCATGAAGAAGGCTGCAGGGATCGAAATGGTAGTTTTTTCTTGCATCTTCAACAACTATCTTTGAACCAGATAGGATTTTTTAGGAGTTTGGCCTAACCTTTGTTCTTGGGTAGGCAGATTCAAACGCGCTTCATCAAGTTAGAACAGAAGAGCTCGGAATGGTTGTTAATATTGTTTGTTGCTTCTGTCTGCTTGTGTAATCGCTTCAGTTTCACCGGCTCACGGCCGCATTGGCGAATGGCGATCGAGGAGCAACTGTTGTGCGAGAAACCTTACACCACACGTTCTACGACGATAACTTCTTGGGGCGTGCAGCGTGCGCTCTTGTACTGCAACAAGTCCCTAGATATGTTTCTCCCTATGCCGCAACGCAATTGCCAAAAAAATAAAAATAAAAACTCTTCTGATCTACAGAACACTGCACGTTGAAGCTACTTTTCCTACATTTTGTTTTCCACTTTCTGATTTTTCGACGCATAATGTATAAAAAAGTTTCTCTTGTAGGTTTTGAATCACGCGTTTCAAAAAAGTTCTTCAGCCTCGGTGTTTTTCCATTTCCCTACTGTTTTTCTTCCTCTCTTTTATTTTACTTTTTAGTATTTATCCATGATGTAAAATAAAGAATCGCCTTTTTGGTAAGACGCTGCTGTAAATAAAGAGTCCCGCTCACCCAGAAAAAAGTTGGCTATATACCTCGTGTTTCTTTCCATGGTGAAGGTTCAAGCTAGGGTTTGTGGAATCATAACCAGAACAAAGAAGCTCAGCGACGTATCTTCTATCTCATCAGCTACTACTACGTGTTTCTGTAGGAGTAAGATTCCCACTGTCGTCTTTGGTGGAATTATTTTACGACATTTCTCCTGTCCATTAACGTGACTGGAGTGAAAGAATAGAAGACCAAATTTATATTTAATTATTACATTTCTTTCTCTGTGTAGTGAATTGTCCTGCAACAGAAAAAAAAAATTCCTTCTCATGGCAGTGTTTCACAGATTGAAATCATGAATTTATTGCTGTTCTTGTTAAAGTAGTGATGGGTTTTTAATTAATTTTATCAATTTTGGTAGTGAAATAGTGAATCCGACACTACCTTAATTATGAATCCCAGATTCCAACTGATTAAATTTCGATGTTTTGTATTAATTAGCGGGGCGAAATCTCTTAACATTATTCTTGTAGCCTCTTTTTTATTTAAAGAAAATTTCATCTCACCATCAAAACAAAAGTAATGTGAGGAAATGGTTTTGCACTTGGTTCTTTTTACAATGCGAATTCCCATTCCCATTAGAGAAATGGTTCCCTCTCCACCATCGATCTCTCATACTTACTATTTACCACAGCAAATATTTCATATTTCATATACGATCGAGATGGCTTTTTCTTCTTTTGTGATTGGTTTCTCTAGCTAGCTAGTGTAAGCATGGTGGTATTACAGAGACTAAATAAGGTTATGAGCTTTTGTCGGACTGCTTTCCTCTTTTCTGAAAGTTTAAGCCCAACTTCCTCTTTCTGGTGGTACTAGTTAATTGATGCACATCTTTATGGAACACAGGCGCCATTGTTTTTTTCTCGTTAGTGGTTCAGGTAGATGTAAATGTATGCATAGTTGATGAAATGGGGCCTTCGTCTTGTCGTTGCCACGACTGGTTCAAGAATGGGATGCCCACATTTGTGGATTTTAAACCATTTTTTTTTTCTTTAAGTTTTGAGATTGTTCTTGTGTAGAAAACAACTTCCATCATGTTCCTTTATTCCATGGGCCTTAGATGTTCTAATGATCAACTCAACAAGTATTTAGTGTATATGATTAAGACTAATTTGTTGATTACATTTTCAATTTCCACACACGCGCTTTTGTTCGCTCCTACCATCGTAAGATAAAGCGACCACCTCTTGATTTTTATATTCTACAGTTCTACACCCTAAATCTTAAACCCTGATCCTAAATCCTTGAATTCTAAAATTTAACTATAAAGTGGATTTCATCGTATCCAAGGTTTAAAATATCGATATGTATTGGTCCATATCGGCCGATACATATTGTATTGGAAACTTCCCGATATGCCCCTACAGAGGGTGTATAGGGGTTTTGATTGATTTACGGGGTGGAAGGACCTTAAACCGAC
>NW_010729101.1:2349909-2400293 GCF_000365185.1 Nelumbo nucifera | reverse complement strand
ATATGCCCCTACAGAGGGTGTATAGGGGTTTTGATTGATTTACGGGGTGGAAGGACCTTAAACCGACC
The DNA here is from genome assembly GCF_000365185.1 of Nelumbo nucifera. Next base: position 2,400,225 of record NW_010729101.1, on the reverse strand, counting down.
CCTCTGAACCGAATTTGAAAAAAAAAAAACTAAAAAATGCTACTGATACTGCCCCCAATACGCCTCTACCAGCATATCAGGCGTATCAATATTTTTAACCTTGGTTGGATCCAAGTCCTCCATCCTGGTAGGAATCAATAATTACCCCACAAAGAGAGATAGATTATGTATATACTTACAGCAGTTGATACTTGCTAATCAAATGTAATGATCTGATCAATGTGTAGACGTGGTTCTGGTTGTATACATAGAAAAAGAGGAATTATAGAAAGTGGTCAAATAGAGAAGAGGATCATCATCATCATCATCATCATCTAAGCCTTGTTCCAAGTATATGGGGTCAGCTACATGAATCCTCTTTTGGCATTGGTGGTCATATCCATCATTAATTTAATTATAGGGGAGCTTAAAGCATTTCTTATTACTAACTCTTCTAAACCCTTGAAATTGTAATAAATCAGTTTTTCTAATTGTAATAAATCAGTTGTAAAGAAACAGAAAAAAAATCTTTCAAAATGGTAAAATGGTGATAGAAAACCATTGATTAGGCTCATCAACAGAAAAGTTAGGAGCCCACGAATCTATCTATTTTGTTCTTAGTGCAATATGAAAGTAGTCCATTAACGATTGATATACCAAGTGCTCATTTAAAATGGAGAAAAGCATAGGGTCCTATTGAAAGCATAAATTTATCTGAAACGAAGGCACTTGATGAAGACTTTTTCCAATTGGCCTTTTGTAAATGTTCAGTGTGTGGACATACCTGATACCTTTTTAAATGGGGAAGTTTGTTCATGCAAAGAGGCCCTAATAAACTAATGGCAGACTTTATATGGTACTTGGTTGTCAAGCATGTTTGATATTGTTATTGTTATGTAATTAAACCTTCCTTCATTATCACATTCAGGAAATTAATTCATATATAACATTTATGCAAACTTGAAGATGGAAAATATGCTTTCAGATTTTTAAAGACCTCCTTTATTCTTTTAATTGTATTTATTTATAAGAGGAGGAGGATCTTTTATAAGGACAAGGCTTATACATCCTTCCCTCCCTTTGCAAGTGTTTTTATTCTCTTCATTATTTAATTAATTAAATAAAATTCACGGTGGCCATTCCTCCATCACGGTGTAAATTTTTGGATTAATGAAAAGACATAAATGTATACCTCTATTATATAACACCAATGCTTTGATGTATTTATTTATTATTAGGCGAATAGTTCTACACCACAAAACCTTCAATCCTTCATGATGAAGGTCCGATTTGATACTTTAAAAGTTTGGGGTTTTTATGATTCAGTCTCTTCCTAGCTCCACCTAGGGGTGGACTGAATCCTCCCCATGAATTGATGCTAAATTCACGGGCAGGATGCGATTTATAGGGGGGGGGGGGGCATTACTAATAGACTATGGAAGGTTGTAATTCAGAATTCTACAATAAGCTTATATATCCTGCACTTTTTTTGCTATGCAGCCTGTCCTGCATAAAAGTGCCCCATGCATTATATGTGTGTAATACCCCATGCATACAATAGAGAAGACCATAGTCACCATACATAATACATGGAAACTAAGGGAGACCTGTAGTCACAGACTGATAGGAAGTGCAGGATAAGTGCACCACAAAAAAGGCGTGCATCAGCAGATATGGACTCTCATTTTTTATCTTATATGTTCTTCATCACTGACATGTTTTCAAGGTAAACTCGAATCTTACACGCACCTAGATGTGATAGAAGTTATATACAATCTTTGGCCTGTAACATTACTATTCAACATAAAATTAATTTAATATTCCCTCTCTTATCCAGATGAGTTCTTTTTTGAAGCAGCCATTATCGTCCAAATAGTCAATGCATGCTGGGCCAATGACGATGCATCACGCCAGCATCATAGATATAGCTAAGGGTCTTGTGTCCTACTCACAGTCCTGGCGTGAGTGAATCCATCAGCATTCTATGTATGCATCGCGCATGCTGGAGCAGAAGCTTTGGTTCTTTGTGTCGAGAGCTTTCTGCACATCATAAGCTACTATGGATGTAGGCTAAAAGGAGGAGTGGGATAACGATTCAAAGAAAACTCCCAATAACAAGTAACAACCAACTTAGGTTCTCTATAGACTGGTCATATGTGGGATTTTAGCATAGGTTGGTTTGATCAGACTGTATCAAGATTTAAAATAATCGATATGATATATTTAATGCTAAGCGTATTATATCGATACACCTATATTTATATTTACAGGTATTTTCACCCTCTACCGATACATATATAGACATGTATACAGACTAGTTTTTCAATGTTAATAAATTCATTAACGGGCTCTTTAAAATACAAGGGTATTTTATAGTTAATGTACTATGAGCTAAATTCTTACACAAAGTAAATCAAAATGACACCAGCCCCACCCCACAAAAAATAAAAAAAAAAGTACAGGGAAAAAAGTGAAGTGTACAAATTACAAAAGGATGCACGCAGGGCCCACTGTCTACCACAACACAGAGAGCTATCTCTTTCCATGAATTTGAACTTGCCTCCTTAATGGGAGGAATGCCAACTAACCACTTATACACTATAAGATCATTTCATGGTACTGGTTGACTGGCTTGCATCTGCATACAGGTCCGGATTTAAGCCTAAATTTAACATGTAAACACTGCTTTTCTTTTTCACATTTGAAATAAACAAGAAATTATCATCATTGTCATCATTTAGGCTATGTTTGGTTTGAAGGAAAAAGTAAGGAAAAGAAAGGAAAGGTAGGGAAATCTGTACAAGTTTTCATTTGTGAACGTTTTCCTAATTTTCCTTTCCTTTCCCTACTTTTTCCTTGAAACCAAACATAGCTTAAAGCTTTATCTCAACTATATGTGGCTGACAACATGAATCTTGTTTCATCATTCCATCTGTTTAGTTTCACATCTATTGTTAAGTTGCACTCAAAATCATTTTTAACTAATTCAACCCATGACTTTTTGGTCTACTCCTAACCTTTCTAGCCCCTTCAACTTGCAACAGATCAATTCTTCTTACATGTATTGTTGGTACTCTTCTAGGTTTTTTGAATGACTTCGTTTCTCATATTGTCCTTTTTAACACAATGAATAAATAATAAATATTAATACAAATATCAATTATTCAAACACAAACATCAAATTCCTTGGTAATTTTCCAATATTATAAATGAATAGAAAACAACAAACTAAAAATAATTCATTATAATTGTGTGTTTAATTTGCTTTTTAATTTAGATAAAAATCCAATTTCTTTAATACAACTTCAAAAAGAAAAAAACATAAAAAACCAAACCAACATGTTGATCCTCTAACTTCAAGTTTAAATTCCAATCAACCACTAAATTCAACTTTAACCAACAACAAAAAGCACAATCCCAATGAGGGTTTCTCAATTGAAAATGAAGCAACATATTTTGCTTTTTAGTTTAGATAAAAGGTTTTTGTTATGTGCCTTCAGAGAACTCATCCCTAAAAGCTAACTGTTAGAGAGAGGAACCCAAACACATAGATACCAGATACCCCACAATAGCATCCCATACTACCGATGCGGGATACCTCACATTAGCATTCCATACTACCAACATCGGTCAAATGGATCGATCGTAACAGTTTTTAAGCCGAATGAGAGTGTAAAGATGAAGAGACAGGCTCATATTTTGCTTTTTAGTTTAAATAAAAAGTTTTAATTGAAAGTGAAGCAATGTATTTTGCAATAAGAGGCAGAACCATGAGCCTTCAAGTCGAATAGTTTATTGGTTGAATTTGAGCTTGAAAAACTAATTGAACTTACCCGGAAGTTCGAAATTGATTAGCACTAAAGTAAAAAATTGAGTCAAATTGAATTCGAGTCCGAAATATTCAATTAAAGCTTGATTCAATTAGCTTTAAACCTTGCATTCTTCGAAACAATTCTATTGCACAAAAGCACATCTCCATTTGAGAGGGAATAGCTATTAACGCTTCAAAACAGCTGAACCAACTTCTATATTTATATTTATTTATTTTCAGATCTTTATCTTCTTGAAATCATCCCATAAGCGGAACAACATAGAAAAAGAGAGATGAAATATCAAAGACACCTCTTAAAGCATTATATTTACAAATAAATGTTTTATATTTACTTAGAGAGGCCATTGCTTGATGAAATGGAGAAATCATGGACTGACCAATGAGAACATGGGTTAATTAGTCCAATATAGCTGGGATCAACGTTGGGGAATGGCCTTCTTTTCTTTTTTCTATAATTGATTGGAATTTTATGCCTTCACAAAGAAGATAAAAAATATTGTCATTTGATCAGACAGCAAGGGAGAGAGAAAGTACATCACATCAATGTTGTTTCGTAATCGTAGGTTTCCAAATTTGCAATTCAGTGGTCCATTCTTGGAAAGTTAATTGTCTTAGGCTCTTAGCTTAAACTATTGAAAGGATAAGAAAACAAACTTGTAACTATTAGAATACCAAAGTACATTTTGTATTATTGTAAATCAAACACCTGTTTGGAAACTAGGCCCGTTTGGGAGGGCTTTCATGAAGTATTGCAACTTGCAAGGTATGCCCCACATAGGAAGTCATGAAATTATATTTATTTGATGAAAAACCTGGAAAGACCAATTAATGCAATCCTCCCAAACACGCAATTAACTTATGGTGTATGGGCAATAACCCAATATTACCTTCAAGACCCCATTCGCTTTTTGGTGGTAAGTTATCTGGGTAAGTTTTTCTTGAAAACACTTATCTGGTAAGTGCACTTATCCATATTCTTTTATTTCTTATGTAACTAAGGTAATGACTATTTTAGCCATAAAAATCTATTATTAAAAGGAGTATTTTTGTCTCATTCAAGTGTTGGCAACTTTCCGCCTAGGGGGACGTTCTATTTCTGAATTTTGAGGGGGGGAAAGTTGGTCAATGGAATCAAAATCCCATTGACCAAAAATCACATGTTCTTTTTTTAGATTTATGTGGGGACCAGGAAAAGTTTATTTTCCTGGGTATCACTTACCCTCCTAGGTGGGTAAATAACTTTCTCACATTGGGAGAAAGTTGCCAACACTTGAAAGGGACAAAAATACCCTTTATAATAATGGATTTTTATAGATAAAATGGTCATTGCCTTATTTACATGGGAAATAAAAGAACATGGGTAAATGCACTTACTTGGTTAAATCTTTCCTGGGAAACAATTACCTGGGTAAGTAACTTACCGAAATGCGAATAGGGCCTAGGTGGAAAAGTTATTTATCCATATAGTAGATGGGTATCACTTACCTTGATACATAGGAAAATAAACTTTCCTTAGTCTCCACATAAATATGAAAAAAGAACATGGAATTTTTGGTCAATAGGAACCAAAATCCTATTGGCCAACTTTCCCCCCTCTCAAAATCCCAAAAGAGAACACCCCCCAAGGTTTATCTACAACTCCAATTATAACATGACTTTGGTAGCTCATAGCTGCAAAAGACCCGATAAATGGTCGAATATATGTTGTGCCATGACTTGTGCTCCAGCCTCCAGACGGTCAAGGTGAATCCATTTCTTACTTTTGTTAATTATGGAAATACAACGGACTGGATTTTAGAAATAAAATAGAACAGTGTTATATTTTACATCCCAATTCCCAAATCAATTAAGGGTATCAATGGATTAGGTTTGGATTGGACCCTGTTCAAATCAAAATTAATTTGAGCCAATTGGACGGATCAATAAAATATATTGAATTTAGACCAGCCCATACCTAATAATGGTCCAATGTTCAAAGTATTTATTGGATTTGAATTGGATTGACTCAGATTAAACCAATATCTGGTCCATTGACATAAGATAAGAATATGGGTGCCAATGGATCAGGTTTTTGTTGGACCCAATCTAAATTAAATCTAATTCGAACCGTTTGGACAGTCCACAGCCGCATGATATTATTTATATATTTAACTATATATATGCATGTTTTATATCATATCATATTGTATAATGAATATAAATATTATAAACTGATACAAATATTATATCTTATGGAATTAATATAAAGTTTTATATTATACAAAGCTTAATTAAGATTTAAGCCCAAAGCGCGAAACGGCCCATACAGACACAAGCTATAGCCCTTATTATAGGCATATAACCTAATTAGTATCCTAAATAAAGATAAAAAACTAATGAGAATTGATGCATGCAGCTCAAGTGGGCCTTACTCATTTGGACCATAGGTCCAAACTTATATTCATTTGACCACCCAAACTTACTGAAGTTTGCCGCACCAAGAATGACGTAGACATAACTAGGTTGAACACCTCAATATCATCTCTATCAGAAATTGCTTTTGGATCCATCATCATCTATATCATAAACTGATGCCACGTGGCAACCCCTGAGACCGGGCATTTTTCAAATAAGCATCTGACTATTTGAGCAGTACTCACTTGTTATTTGTACGAAAGAAAGATGAGCTACTGACAATTTGACATGGATCCCAATTACTTGTCGACAACAACATACAAATTATACGACATACAAACATGTCCTGTCAGTGATATCAATTCTACGAAAGCACTACAGCTGTAAATATCATAGTGTCTGGTTTATTGGTAAGAGGGGCACCATGATGAAACCTCTCCACCATACCCTAACTTGAGACTGAAGAGTTGAGTGCTCCATATATATAACCGTGAACCGCCGGCAGATATATAATTTTCAAACTTTGTTTTCATTGTTACGTATTCATGTTGTACACAAGTAGATGCATAACATACAAAACTACATGCTATAGTTTCCTTTTGCAACCTCTCTGCTTTGGAGCTTTGCAGGAGGGGTTTGTCCACTGCCCAATGCTCATACATGATAAATCCCCAGATCATGGAATTCCAAATTAAGGTACAGAAGGTAGGAGCTTTTCTGAATATTAGATCATACTACCACATTCTAAATACATATTCATGAGAACAGCTTGAACAGATGGTTCCCTCTCCAGTCCAGTCGTAATTGAGAAGCCATGGATCTCTTTTGCAATCCCCAGCATTCCCAAGTTGGCACAAGCTGTTGAGGCAGCTATAAGAGAAATTGGGTCAGGTTGGACACCTGCCTGAAGCATTTGGGTCCACACTTCTAGTGCTAAATCTGCATTGCCGCACTTTATGTAGCCCAACATAATCGATGTCCAACTAACTACATCCGGACTTAAGTTAGTTGATCTCATTTCATGGAAAAGCTTGTAAGCCTCATGCATCTGCCCACATTTAGCTAAACCCGAAATCATTCCATTCCATAATACCAAGTTTGTTTTGGCGGTCACAGCAAAAAGCTTCTGTGCAGAATCCAAAGCATTTGACTTGATATACATCTCAAGGAGAGCACTGGTTACGTACTTGTCCTGAGTTTTCCTTCTTATAATCCATCCATGTATGGATTTTCCAATTCGAAGAGCTCCCAGAAGAGCACAAGCACGAAGAATGCAGGAAATTGTAATTGGATCCACCTCGAACTCACGGATTCTCATAAAGCGAAAAGCCTGTAGTGCCTTGACCCCTTTGCCATTTTTGACATGTGTAGAGATCAGTGTGTTCCATGAGCAGGAGTCCTGCTTGCATCTTGCGAACTCTGTTTGACCTAAGAGCTCCACTGCATCACTAAGTTGCCCTGCCTTTGCATAGCCCTTTAAGAGGCTGTTCCAAGAAAAAGAGTCGGGCAGAAGGCCAAACGACTGCATAAGGTCTACTATGCCCAACGCTCCATTCATATCACCTTCTTCGACATAGCAGTTGATCATCAGATTCCATGAAACCAAGTCCAGCTTCAAGGGTTCTGCTTGCAGCTGTTGTAGTAGTTCCTTTGCTTCCTTAATGTCTCCATTCTTAATGTATCCAGAAATTAAAGAGTTCCATGAGACAATGTCATTCTTTGATAGGAGGGGTTTAGCACAGTCTAGCCTCCCACATTTAGCATACATGTTTACTAGAGAAGTACTTAGAAAAGTTCCATTTGAAAACCCATTTCTGATCATATGACCATGGATTTCTCTGCCTTGTCTGATAGCTTGCAGGCCAGAACATGCCTTCAGACTTAGAGAATACATGAATTTGTCTAAAACCAAACCAGAACTTTGTATCTCTGAAAACAAATTCAAAGCTTCAGCAAAATAGCCTGAATTCACGTACCCTCCAATAAGGGTAGTCCAGGAGATAATATCGGGCTCCAGACCCACAATCTTCATCTGTTGAATGAGTTCCAGAACTTCCTGAAAATATCCATCTCGAGCCAGAGCAGAGATTAATGCATTACAAGAGATCAAATCTGGTTTCATTCCCATGGATTGCATCTTGCAGAAACAGTTCAATGCTTCTTTGGAACATCCATGGGCTGCATAGCCTGATATCATTGTGTTCCAAGTAATCAGATTTAATTTCAACCCCTCCACTGCTTTCATTTCCTCAATCAATCTAATGAATGCAGGAAACTCTCCAGCATCACTATAACCTTTCAACATAGAATTCCATGATGCAATGTCTCTGAGATACATCCTATCAAATAATTTACGAGCATCATCGATACGACCCCACTTCCTATAAGCGTCAAGCAAACAGTTGTTTACAAAAATATCAGATTCATATCCACTCCTATAAGCAAACCCATGAACCTCCCTTCCCAATCTAAAATTACATGAACCAGCACAAGCTTTGACAATATTACTTAAAACAAACCCATCTGCTCTCACATGGGTACCACTAAAATCACGAACAAGGTGCAAGGCATCATCGAACTGACCATTTCGACAGAACCCAGTCAATATCACAGACCACGTGTGCAAGTTCTTATCGTTAACAGCATCGAATACCTGTAATGCAGCATCCAGACTACCGCATTTAATGAACATGCCGATAATTTTCGTTCCCAAGTAACAACCCCTGTGCAAATCAGAACCCTTCATGTGGCGGTAAACCTCGTTGGCAAGAGACAGATCTCCTACGGAGGCAATTGAAGAAATCAAAAGCTCGTACATACGAAGCCTCTCTGGAGATAAAATTGGTTTTTGAAACAAATCAAGAGTACTAACAGCTTCTTTTAATCGATTCTCCGAGCAGAGCCTCACGATATTGGGAAAAAGTTCTCCTTTACCAGTGGGCTTGAGAATTCTGTGCGGAGACCCATGATGGGTCTGCAAATAAAGGGGGTTCCTAGGGGTTTTGAGGATTGCAGAGGCCATAAGCTCTGCAAAAGTTTGGAGCTTGAAACGACGGAAAAGCTGCACATTACGAAATTATCTTTGCTTTGTTGGAGGAGTTGGATAGGGAAGAAAACACAATATGGAAAGGATTTGAAAGGTTGGGAAATTGCCATTTGCGGATGAAGTTTTATGAAGCACCGGGTCACAAACTTCACCATCGGTCCATCACCTCACCATAACCTGCAAACGGATCGGATAAGATCCGGATATGGTAATATCCAAATCTGATTCGTATCCGTTTATATTTGGATTATAAGCGAATCTATCTCTCGGATTGCGGATTCGAATCGCATCCGGATTGAATAGAATTTATAAATTAAACTGAAAATAATCAAAATGTTAAATATATATTATTAATAAAATAAACCAGCTTTAATATTGTACTAACGGCCCCATGCGATGCATGGGATGGGGCACTCCTCCCTGTCCCTTGCCCCCGTAGTCAAGACATTCTACCATCTCTACCTCATCCCTGGTGGTGGGGCGGTTTCGAGACGAGGCACCCATTCCCTATTAGGGATAGGGAATCCCCAAATTTTCCCCACTCCAAGGCAACCACCTAAAAATAATCTAATTTGTGAATGTTTTATAAATAGGATTATGGGAATTTGGGGGTATTGTAGGAATTTGGATTATGACAAATTTGGGGTATTTTATAAATGGAATTGTGGAATCCTAAGATTATAACAATACGAGGAAAACTTAAAGATATTTTAAAAATCAATATTAAATCTATTGATAGTTTACTAATTTACCATTGGGTTTGGAGAATTATATGCAAATTCCATCCCTGATTTGGAGTAAACATATTTTCCCCATCCCCACCCTATCTCTTCACCATCCCTATTTAAAATTCGAGAAAACTTGCCCCGTTCGAGGTGGGGCAGGGTAGGGCCCTAGTTTTATAGGGAAAATTGCCATCCCTATAGTTCTAATAATTTTCTATAGTTAATTAACAAATAGTAAATAACGGTTCCGTTTCTAGGTAGATTTTTAAAACCTTGAATAAAAGTAACCAAATAGTGGCTTGCAGTTGCATGTGTACTCCTCAAAGGAATCAACTTACGAGCCTGTCCCTTGAAAATAATAGGGCAATTTACTTAAACTACCCCTACTATTTAGCTAATTGACTAACTCCACTCTTGTTGATTAGCTATTGTTTTAAAGTACTCTTAAGTTTTTTAACAATTATCTAAAACCTCCCTTGCCGTTAATTTTCCGTCATACTTCGTTCACATGTGACATCACATGAGTGGTAATCATTTTAAAATTCCTAAAATACTCTTATTATTAACTACCATTGTTGGAAGATGCAGCGGTGGCGGTGATTTTGGTAAAAAACAAAGTTGAAGGGAGTGGAGGAAACCCTGATCCCTTTTCCCTTTGTTTTTCATTGTAAAAGAACCCTATAGCAGTGGCGGAAGTGATTTTATCATCGAAAACTCTATGTTCCTCTCGAAGTCAGAAACCCTTGTGATGCCTTTGCCAGTAAGGGAGATGGAGATGATGAGGGAGATGGTGTTCCACCCCAAACCAAAATTGAAGTCATTTTGGGATTGCTCATCTGAACTAAATGCCCGAAGACTGAGCACTATTGTCGTGGCAGGAGATGGCGGCTAGTGCAACTTCCAAACGGCAAAAGTTTTGTGAGAAGGTGAAGAAGCTATTCTGAGCTATAAAGCATGCTTGCAGTTTTTTTTTTTCTTTGATTAGTCAAAGCTCTTCCAATATATACCTTACCGGCATTGTAGATAGGGGTGCTCATCGTGGGCCTTTTTTCAAATCAAAGCAGTGTATCGCTTCAAGGACAAGGAACAAGGAGGGGTGCCACATCCCGTGTATCGCCACTAGTTATAATTACTTTTGTACTTTTGACATTTTTTAAGTTATAACATAATTTTGTTATTTAATTTATTTTTTCTTTTTGAAATAATATATAAGATATGATTTAGTTATTAATATTATTTAATTGTTTAAATAATACCATTATTTAAAATTTTAAAATATTAATTATTTATTAAATTTAATAATCCATGAAATTATAATATATACTATTATTACATAATTATTATTCTATTCTTAAGATTTTTTTTAATTTATTACATAATTCTGTTATTTTAACTATTTAAAATTTAGTTGTGTTAAATATTTCATTATTTAAATATTTAAATAATATGTAAAATCTTTAATCTTTTTTATTTAAACTTTACTCCTTTAAAGTAATTATGTAATTTTAAATATTTTGTTACATAATTATTTATCTATTTTTAATATTTTGTTATTTAAATGTTTTTTATTTATGTTTTAAAACATTATTTAGTTATTAAATTGAACAATCCATAAAATTATATTTTATATTCTTATTACATAATTTCATTATGAATTTCATAAAAATACAAAATTATTAATAATTTTAATATTATTAAACCTACTGTAATTATTTTTTGTGTTTTTAATAAATATTTTAAAGTTATTAACACAATTTCATCATAATATTTAAATAATTATTAAATGTTTTAATTGAAGCTTTCTTTAGATAGATATAGATGAAAAGTGTGGAGAGGATAAATAGGAATTAGAGATAATTTAGGAGATACATAGGATTTAGGGAGAGAAAGAGATTATTTAGGAGAAAGTGGGGGATAGTTAATTTCCTAATAAAAATGAGATAAGCCATATTAGGTGGCAACTCCTAGTGCTTCTAGAGGGAATCTTGCACCTCCTCTAGAATTGTTCGTTTGGGTAATGGAGCAAGGAGAGAACTGTTGACATGGCAAGCTCTACTTTAGTATATATATATATATCATTGATAAAATATATTAAAAATAAATTTTATAAATTTGAACCAATGACTCTTTACTAAAAGCAATACATTCAAATCAACTTAGTAATTTTAGTATATATTAATGTTCGATTTGAATCAAATTGAATAATATGTACCGGATAGAGGTGACCAGTATTCGGTCCAACTATAACAGATCAATTTGGATCAGTCTTGATAGGATTGAATCATGTGGAACCTACCAAATCACCAACGTGGTATACATGGTAAAGGGTTTTAATTGAACAATGTAGAGAAATTATTGGTTCCTACTTAGTTGGAGGATTTGTATCCTATCAAAAGCATTTTTAGCTAAAATTTAGGGTTTTAAGGTTAGAAGTTATAGATTTAGGAATTTTGGGTTTGGAGTTTAGGTTTGAGATGCAACTTGCGAGTGCTCTATCAAGCTCCCAAATTGGTTGGTGCCACATAGAACAAGGTGTGTGCATATGTAGCAAGGAAATGGAAAAGTTGTCTATTATTAATAAAAGCAATGTTTTTGAACCGCCATTGACCCGGACAGTCAAACCATTTGGGACCAAAAATCGTCCAGGTGACTGGTTCCGTTTTACCCCAAACCCAGTCTTCAGTAAAAAATCGTTGAATTAGTCAACGAACCGTTGACCGTTGAATCGTTCGACCTGGAGAATGGTTTGTGGTTTATTAAATAAGAGCAAGATTCAAGAATGAAAAGATAAATCTCTCAGATCTGAGATCTGAGATCTACTAGAGAGAGAGAGAAATCAGTTGAGGGAGATCTGAGATCTGAGATCTACCAGATGTGAGAGATAGTGAGAGAGAGATATGGGAGAGAAGGATAAGAGTTTAGATGCCAGATCTGAGAGAGAGATTTGAGACCAAGAGAAATCTCAGATCTACATTCATTGCCGCCACTGTAGTTCGCCATTGTTGTTGCCGCTGCAGCCAACCTCCTCCTCCTCCTCCTCCTCCTCCTTCTTCTTCTTCTAAATCTCAGCTACCAACAATTCTCACACCACTTTCATTAGTCAAACCCTTTTTCTCTTCTATTTATATGCATCTTACTCTAATATTCCAATCTAATGGGTAAGATGGCATATCAACATTTATAATAATTAAACCGTTCGAACCTTTGACCCAGACAGTCAAACTGTTGACCCAAAAATCAGTGGCCAGAACGGTTCCATTCCTGGGTTGGTTTTTAAAACCTTCAATAAAAGTAACCAAATAGTGGCTTGTAATTGCATGTGTACTCCTCAAAGGAATCAACTTACGAGCCTATCCCTTGAAAACAATAGGGAAATTTCCTTAAACTACCCCTACTATTTAGCTAATTGACTAACTCCACCCATATTGTTTAATTATTGTCTTAAAGTACCCTTAAGTTTTTTGACAATTGTCTAAAACCTCCCTTGCTGTTAATTTTCCATCACACTTCGTCCACATGCGACATCACGTGAGTGGTAATTATTTTAAAATTCATAAAATACCCTTATTAATCATCACCATTGTTGGAAGTTGCAGTAGTGGTGGTGATTTTGGTAAAAAACAAAGCTAAAGGGAGCGGAGGAAACCCTAATCCCTTTTTCCCTTTGTTTTTCGTTGTAAAAGAACCTTGTTGTTAGCGATAGTGATTTCGTCGTCAGAAATGTTGTGTTCTCTGGAAGTCAGAAACCCTTGTGACGCCTTTGTCGGTAAGGGAGATGGAGACAACGAGGGAGATGGTGCTCCACCCCAAGTCCAAATTGAAGTCATTCTTGGATTGCTCATCTGAATTGAATGCCCAAAGACTGCAACTTCCAAACAGCAAAAGTTTGGTGAGAAGGAGGTGAAGAAGGTTGAAGAAGCTATTCCGAGCTATAAAGCATGCTTGCAATTTTTTTTTTTTTTTGATAATTTTCTAAAAGGTTCGCTCATGATACCCATAAAAATTTAGAATCAATCAACCAGTATCGTAGAAGTGGTAACCCATCAGGTGGAATTCATCAAAATTCATTTGGGGGGAGGGGGTTGATTAGTCAAAGCTCTTCCAATATATACCTTACTGGCATTGTAAATAGGGGTGCTCACCGTGGGCCTTTTTTCAAATCAAACCAATGGTACCATTTTTTGGAAAGCTGGTAATCGAAACTGAACCAAAGCCAATTAGTTAACCGCTGGTTTGGTTCATCAGTTTTTTGATTTTTGGTTTTCATTTTATTATGTATAATAAATATTATAATTTACAAATATATATTTATAATATAGACAATATAAAATGTATATAAAAAAATATATATATAATATACATAAATATATATATATATATAATATAATATAATATAATATATGTATATTAGTCGATTCAGTTAACCACTGATTTTTTATATTGGTTAATTGAAACCGAACCGATACCTTCGATTTTTCCAAAATACCAAATCAAAACTGAACTGGTTGGTTCAATTAACCAAAATTTTTTATTCGATTTTATTAGTTTGATTCAGTTTTTTGGTTATTTCTTGCTCTCTCCTAATCGTAGATTTATCCTTTTCTCCATTTTCATTTCCTAAAATTTACATAGCCTGGGCCTTTTGGCCAAGAAGGCCCAAGCCATTCAAATTGGGCTGGACCTGTTCAAATTTTAACAAATTCTTAATCTACTCGCGCTAAGTTCCCTATCCATTTTCCTTTTTTAAGTTATATGTTGATGCCCTATTATACATTCTCTGATTCTCACTCATTTCCATGGATCCGCTTCAAATGACACAATGCTCAAAATGAGTGGTGTAGGGCATGGTTCAAAGTATCAATATGATTGTTACATAGATTATTACATACATACAGATATACAAAAATAAATAGTAATTATAATCAGTATTTCTATTATTTCATATTCACATAAAGGGCCCGTTTCGTTTGCTTCCTGAGCTAAAATTGGAATTAAAATCATCTGGAATGAGATCTCATTTCTAAAAGAGGAGAAGGAAATGACCATTCCCTTAAATGGGAGAATGCCATTCAAACAAGAATGGGAATGGGATTCTGATTCCACCCAATCAAATGGTTGAAATCAGAATGGGTCATTTCAATTCCAATTCCACATCTCTATTCCTACAAACTAAACGGGCCCTAAATTTCTTCTCTATTTATAAGTTAGACTGTTAAGAGTTGCGCATACCTAAAGAAAGGGATGCACTATGGGAATCCAGGACTGCCATAATTCTTAATCAAGACAGGTCCAACATTGAATGGTTCCTAACAATAGCTATCGCTGTGCTGAAAATCAATTCTTTCCGACATTTTGGTTCAATTAGATTTTTAACCACCTGATTCTATTTGTAGATTTTTTTTTTTTGAAAGTAACTTTCCTCTACCATCGGTTTAAATGCAATATTTTAGAGGGTTAAAGTCTTTATGTATAGACTGACAAAAAAAAAGTCTTTATGTTAAGATCATTCTTGGCCTGGCTAAGGCTGGGGCCTAGGGGTGATTTGGTTGATCATTTCTAACCTGGTCCAACCCAGCAGAAAAAAAAAAGGAATAATCAAAAGCACCAACTCGGGTGCATTAGATTAGACTAAGCATATCAATTAGAACCAAGCTAAGTTTTTAAGGAGATAAGTCCTTATGGCTAAAATGCCCTTATGAATACTGCTGAGTTTTTAACTGCAAAAAGGAGATAGGTCCTTATGGCTATGTTTGGTTTGAAGGAAAAAGTAGGAAAACCTATACAAGGTTTTTAAAGGCCTCTCCCTTTCCCTACTTTTTACTTCAAACCAAACAGCTTAAAATAAGGAATGCTTAATTTTAACCACAAATAAAGGCTGGCACTATCGCATTACCTTGTCAAGAGAAAAAAAAAAGTCAGAAACCTCTGTTCTTTGATTAGCAACTCAAAAACCTTCCCTGTTTCAGCTCTCAAGTTGATTGAGTGAAGCATGGATATAAAGTCTACATGAGGGAAGAAAAAAAAGAGTTTTACATGTCTAAGGATTGCAAAATCAATAAAACACACAATGAGGAATCAGTGAGTTAGAACAGTTAGTCAAAAAAAAGAGGGATTTATAGGGAAGTTGGGCTTTAAAACAAAACAAAGACATAGAAGAGCATATTAGTGGTAATTCAAATTCCAGCTGCACTGGGATTTCCACTTTATCCGTGTAACCATGCCATAGCAATGCATTTCTAACATACACAAGGAAATTCCCAAAAAAAAATAATATATATATATATATATATATTTAAGAAAAAGATCCTGCATAAATAGAAAATGCATCACTACAGGCTGCAGCATTCATCCGTGTACTATGGTCACTATACACAACTGAGGATCCAAGTCTAAGTTGAACCCACTTTTCCAAATAACCTAGGAGGAACCTTTGGAAGAAGCTTTTAGACGAGAGTGCTGCCCCTCCAACCTTGCTTCAAGCAGCTTTTCTTTCAAGGTATTCCCTTTAAAACCTCTTGGCCATTTCGAAGAAAGCTCTGATATCTCAAGATCTGGGGATGCAAATCTGGAAATCCATTGTTGTACTGGACTAGCATGACCCTTACATATAGATTCACTGCATGGTTCTTCCTTACAATCATTTTCAGGTCCAAATTTTCCTCCTAGCAGTGATGGATTTCCAGTCAAGTTGTCAACCACATTGTTTGAGTTGGATCTACGAATCTCATCTCGTTTACTCTTTCTCTCTTGGTTTCCATCTTCTGTATCTTCACAGATTTCTGACTTACGGGAAATGCTTATTTCTACCAGGCTTGCATCTTCACCCACCTTCATGGACTCCCCATCCATGAGGGTGGTATTTCCATTGCATGATGCTGCCCAAGGCATTTGTTCTTCAAGCTGCACTTGTGAACCTTTGGTCCTTTCATGGGACCCAAGTTTCTTCTTATTAGGATAGCATTTTGTTGTTTTGTCAACATCTCTCAAATTTTCTTCTGCATTGGGCTTAGAGAAACCATTGTTTTTCTTGTTGCCAACAACTTTGTTTAGTTCAAAACAATGTGAGTCACAACTCACAGAATCTTCATCACCTACATCTTGGGGTGCACTTGTAGCCTCATTCAAGTGAATGGACTCAAGAGAATGGCGATGCAAGGTACAATTCGGATCTTTTGCAAATAAGATATCATTGCTCTTAGAACTTCCAGATCGTTTAGCTTGAAGGAAGGTCTCTATCTCAAAGCTTAACTTGTCAACTATTGTGTTCTTTTCAGCAAGACCCGACTGAACTTCAGAAAGCTTCATCTGCATCCTTTCATCAAGCCATGCCTCAGAAATATGAAGTATCAACCGATCATGGCCATTCCTGTCATTATGATCCATATCAAACTTGTGTTTAAGGGACCGCACCTCCTGATCATAGTCTCCTATTCCCCTAGCAAACTCATCACACAGATCTTCCAATAGTGCCCTTGCTTTCCCCTCTCTTTCTAGCTCTTTCAGAGCTTTTGAGAAGGCAGTCTTCACCTCAGAGAGCTCTCGAGCTAGTTTACGGTGCAGGTTCTCTGAGTGCTTTCTTAACTTCCTCTCATCTTCTAGCTCATCCCTCACAGACTGAACTGCAGCCTTGATGCGATCCTGCTCCTTGCTCTTTCTAACTAGTTTTTCCTCTACAATTTGTTTCATTAGTTCATCCATTTCATGTCTATCTGTTTGCTGTTCTTTTAGCAACTCCTTGATCCGGGTCCGAGCATGGTCCAGCTCAATTTTCAGTGCTTTTACCAATGATATACTGGATGCATGCTGTTCCTCCAGGCTCCAGATCCGGTTCAATACTTTTAGCAACTCTGTAGAAGTTTTAAGACTATACCCTGATTCCCCAACCCTTCCCTTAATGTCCAAAGAACTAGTAGGAGTAAGAGGAGGGTTATAAGCCGCCACCTACAAGGAAAAGGTATAATGAGTTATATATTTGGTACAAATAGGGTGTAATTGTTAGACATTTGATGGTAAATGGTAAAGATTGCACGGTTGCAAGATTTTGGTAAATCCATTTTATGGATGATGATAGAACTATAAAAGTTGGATACATACATTCAACTATGTTTTTTTTTGGGAAAATCTCTTAAAATACCCCTAAGTTTTAGGAAATTGACTTACTCTACTCCTACTGTTTAAAGATTGCCTTAAAGCATCCTCAAGTTTTCTGACAATTGACTAAATCCTCCCCTGTCCATTAGTGCTCTATTACAATCCGTTCACATGTGACATCACATGATGTATAGAATTTTTTAAATCCCAATATTACCCTTTTGTGGTTGATTTTTCCCTCCATTATTCTTCAAAGTTTCAAAATAAAACAGAACAGATCCAAATTTTCAACAACACCTCTACCATTACAAACTTGGAATGCCATTAATGGACCATCCCAAAGCTTGGGCCATCATTATTAGTCAGGCCCAAGGGGCATTTATCCAAGGACGACAGATAATTGATCAGACCCTAGTTGCCAATGAAAGTGTGGAGGAGATGAAGAGGTCTAAGCAAAGAGGCTTTGTCTGTAAGTTCAATCTTGAGAAAGCCTATGGTTTGGTGGATTGACAGTTCTTAGTAAAGGTTTTGAGGAAGTGTGGGTTTGGGGAAAGACGGTGTGGTTGGATGTTTGGTTGTGTTAGCTCTTGTCACTACTCCATCTTAGTAAATGGGGTGGTAAGGGATTTTTTTCCAGCTAGTAGGGGTATTAGACAAGGGGATCCACTTTCACCTTTTCTCTTTACCTTGATAGCTGATGTGTTCAGTGAAATTATCACAAGGGCTGATAGGGAAGATGTGATAAAGGGATGGAGAATAGGCACAAACCAAATTCCAGTAACTCATTTGCAGTTTGCGGATGACTTAATGATCTTCTGTGGTGGTGGTGGTTTTAGTGAGAAGGTGGGAAACTTGAAAGAATTGATTAAAGCCATTGAAGGAGTGTCCAATTTGAAAATCAATTTAGAAAAGAGCAGAATTGCTGGAGTCAATCTGGACTTTGAGAAGGTTGAGGCTATTGCAGATTGTCTTCAGTGCTCCATTTCTACTTGGCCTTTGTCCTATTTAGGGCTGCCTTAGGGGCAAACCCTAGGGAGAATAGGTTCTGGACCACAGTTATAGAGAAGTTTGAAAAGAGATTAGTTGTGTGGAAGAAAAATTACATCTCTTTGGGTGGGAGGATCACCTTGATAAGAGCTACCCTTGCGAACCTACCTACTTACTACCTCTTTGTCTTTAGGATACCATCTAGGGAAGCGAAGAAATTGGAAAAATTAATGAGAGATTTTCTTTGGGAACCGGGAGAAGGTAAAAAAGACCACTTAATCAGTTGAGAGGTTGTGGGTAGAAGCAAAGAGGAAGGAGGATTAGGGCTTGGGAATGTGCTTAAGAAGAATTCAGCCTTGTTAGGGAAGTGGTTGTGGAGGTGGCCTATGGAGATAGGTTGTGGCATGAAGTGGTGAAGAGTATTCATGGATGCTCAGAGAGTAGATGGGATGTTGGTGCTTCAAGGAGGGCTAACCTAGCAACACCTTGGAAAGCAATTCACAAAATTCTTCCGCAGTTCCTAAGTTGTATAAGGTATTATGCTTGTTCTGGTAACTCTATTCGGTTTTGGGAGGACATTTGGGCGGGAGATCTTCCCCTAAAAGACCTTTTTCCGTCCTTGTACTCTATTTCCTTGTATAAAAAAGAGGTGATTTCAAAATTTCTTCCTTCAATTTTAAATTTGTTGTCTTTGTCTTGGGACTTTGGTTTCCGTAGAGGGTTAAGGGAGGAGAAATTGATTGTTTGTTTGCTCTTCTTGGTCTCCTCGATAAGGTTTGGTTAGATCCTTTGAAGCCTGATAAGAGGATTTGGGCCATTCACCCTAATGGGTCTTTTTCTTATGGCTCCTTTTTTAATTTTCTGTGCCAAACCTCCTCTCGACAAAGTTTCCCTTCCAAAGAAATCTGGTGTAGATCGGTTCCCCCCAAGGTTATGGCTTTGTGTTGGGAAGTGTCACATGGTAAAGTAAGCACGATGAAAAACCTACAAAAGAGAAGACCCTTCCTATGTATTTCTCCAAACTGGTGCACTCTTTGCAGATCTCATGGTGAGGACTATTATCACTTATTTTTATCTTGTAGTGTCACTGCAGAGCTTTGGGTTTGACTTCTATCATTGTTTGGGTGTAGATAGGATATGCCAACAGAAGCAAGTACAATCTTTAACCCTTCTATGTTCTATTGGCCCCATAAAAGAGGAAGGAAAATGTGGAGGTGTGCACAAGCAGCCTTGTTATGGACAGTTTGGGAAGAAAGAAATGCCAGGATCTTCTAGGAAAAGGGGAGAAGCAGTTAGGCCTTGAAGGACTGCATTTTGTATAAGGCAATACATTGGTTAAAGACTCTGGATTTGTTTGATCATTTCTCCTTTACTGACTATTGGAGGGATTGGTTATCATCAGTAGCAAGTTGTTACTCCTCAAAGATAAAGGTAACGACAAGTTGGGTCCCCCCTTCTCATGGTTCTTTGAAGCTGAATTTTGATGGAAGTAGCCAGGGCAACCCGGATCCCTCTGGTTTGGGAGGTGTACTGAGGAATGAGCCTAGAGAGGCTGTTTTACTATACTCTGGCCCTTTAGGTGTTGGTAACTCTATTCGGGCAGAGCTATTAGCTGCAATACAAGGAATAATTCTTGCAAAAGAAATGGGTGTGGAGCAGCTTTTGGTTGAAGGGGACTCTAAGACAGTGGTGAACTGGTTAAATAATCCGAAGAATGTCACGTGGGACTACAAGAATGAGATAAAGAAATTCAAATGGCTGACAAGGAATATGTCTGTAACAGAACAGTGGGTTAGGAGATCAACTAATGCATTTGCTGATGTCTTGGCAAAACAAGGGACAAACAGGGAAACATTGTTCGGGGTGCAACTATAATTTGTCTTTTGTAACAGTCATGCACTTCTTGATGTAGTTTTTGTGTTTTCTGTATGGAGAGGCAGCACCTCGCACCTCCCTAAGGGGATTTTCATGTAACCGATCTTTGAATTAATAGAATATGACTCTTTACTTATCAAAAAAAAGTACCCCCCAAGTTTTCTGGCAATCGACTAAATCCTCCCCTGTCCATTAATGGTGTTCCATTACAATCTGTTCACATGTGACATCACGTGATGTATAGAATTTCTTAAATCCCAATATTATCCTTTTGTGATTGATTTTGCCCTCCATTGTTCTTCAAAGTTTCAAAATAAAACTCAACAGATTCAAATTTTCAACAACACCTCTACTGTTGCAAACCTGGAACGCCATTAATGGACCATCCCAAAGCTTGGTTTGAGCATTTGTTGATACCTTCTCAATCCCTTTTTTGTGTCTCTTGGTTTGAGCATTTGTGGGCTTTGTTTACAAGTTTGAACTGCATTTCTGGTTTCAAATGCCATTTGATGTTTATCATTCAGCACTGCTGATGGTAAAGCTGAATTGTAAAACTGGAAGAGATGATGGCCAGGGGTGTGGGATGACAAGTTTGGTGCCTGCATTTCCGTTAACAGCAGGTTTGTTCAAATGTTTCATTTTGAAAATTTAAAGAATGATGAGTAAAATACCTGGGGGTACTTTTAAGGCAATTTCTAAACAGTAGAGGTAGAGTAAGTCAATTTCCTAAAACTTGGGGGTATTTTAAGAGATTTTCCCTTTTTTTTTGGGTAATTATACATTCAAGTATGGTTAGATGGCTAATAATCTGACAAACAGATATATCTGCTTGACAAGGGACTTTCTCAAGTAAGAGGTCTACTTGAAGGCTTGAAGCTCCAAATGGAATCTGACAAGAAAATTTTGAGTAGACTTCCAAAATATCTCAGTAAATTATATCTTCCATGGTCATAAGCAATTTATTGACAAAAGGAAGAATGAGTGAAATGCACAAGCAGAGTACAAAATTGTTGGTATTTGTCAATTTAAAAATAAAATTATTTTTTTTCAAAGAATCTATTGGGTTGATATGTGTGACACTGATACTGGAATGAACATATTCCCCAGTGAACACTACCAGCACAATGTGGAGTACAAGAAAAAAGGACTGCCAGGTGCACAAGGCTTCCACCAATGCAGGATCTGAGGAGGGACAGATTTTCGCAGCCTTACCCCTACACATACAAAGAGGTTGTTTCCAAGATTTGAACCCTGGTCACTCAGGTTGCAATGGAACAACCTAACCATTGCACCAAGGCCCACCCTCACTATGTGGAGTACAAGATATAGTACTATAACATAAGTTGGTGCTAATATTGTAGATATGTGGAATAACAATGTTATTACCTACCTAACTTACATGACTACCACTTTGAGCTAGCTCAATATTCATTTTAAACATGAAGTTAAATATTAGTTTTTGTTTGTGTAATAGATTATTTGGTTGATCTATTACAACCATTTTAAACATGAAGTTAAAATATTAGCTTTTGTTTGTGTAATAGATTATTTTGTTCATAGGATAACTTCAGAATGTATTCTTCTGTCTATAACCTTAGTTTCTTAACTTTGTTTAATGATTTTGAATGAGATAATAATTTAAAAAGGTGCACCCATGCTCCTTTTATCATTTCATAAAATATCAATCTATATTTTGCATATTTTACAATGTTTTGACCATGTCTATAATTTTTACAATATTTCCATACAGTATTTCTGACATTTCCAACATGTTTCTAATATTTGGGCTATCAACATTTCCTCCAAAACTGACATTTTAAACCTTGCCTAAGAGTCCTTATCACCTCTAGATGGGGGTCTATAATAAACCTTTCAAAGATTTAAGGATGCAAATGGATTGGGTCAAATTCAAATCCATTAAGGATGTCGGAAATTCAAATATGATCCGATCCGATTTAATTTCTGTAAAATTTAACAAATTATTAAAAGGAAACATCACAGATCTATATAAAGAAAACAAAAGATACAACAATTTTTTCAAATATTTTTATCATATATATACATGTCTTTTTATTAAAATTTGTAGAGAACATTAATGTGGACCCCACTAAGGTGGTCCCCACTGTTCGTATGTCCGCAATAAGTTATGATTAGGATGAGTTCTTTATGATAAGATTAGAACTAGTCTTTTATAAGATTAGGATTAGTCTTTTTTCAGCCTTATCTTATCTTATCTTATCTTGCCATGTAAGCAATTCAGTCCTTTTACAAGTATGATACTATGTATATAAATTTAAGAGGGGGGCAGCTGTTTCAAACATCAACCCAACTCTCTTTTATCAAAATCTCTCTCTCTCTCTCTTTTCTCCCTCTTATTTTCTTATTTTTTTCTTCTCCTTTTAAATGTCTGTTCAATCTTGAGCGACTACTAAATTTTCATGTTGCTTCCTCAAATGTTAAGAAGACTTATGGACCTAAAGTCTTTTAAGTTCACAGCCCCTCAAGCAGAGAACATGGTCCAGAAGAATTGGGATTGCAAGAATGAGAACCAATAGCATCAATGCAGACCCGGGCTCCAAACAGGTAGACTGGACTTAATTTGAACTGGAATGTCCCAATTCATTAACAAAAAGAAAGAATGGGTGAAACCCACATGCAGAATACAAATAAGCAGAATAGATTGATTAAACAAAAATAACAGGAAAATGAATCACGAACATAACTACTGCCATAAACATTGGAATCCCATGAATTAAGAAATATTGTTACTTCCCAAATCGATGACCAACAGAATAACAAACTTCAATCATGCAAAACTTGAAATTTCTGAAGCAACTCAGTAAATTATATCTTCCAAGGTCATAAACAATTCACTGATCAGCAAACCAACATATTGCTAGTTCCTGCCTAATCATGCTCTATCATCTACTGGACAAAGG
Organism: Nelumbo nucifera; assembly: GCF_000365185.1. Next base: position 2,376,357 of record NW_010729101.1, on the reverse strand, counting down.
AAAGACTAAACTATGCTGCCATATATTACTCAAAGAATCAGCAAATCAACATAATTTGTTTTTCCTAATTGGATGATCAACCACAAAATATATTGCTAATTCCTGCACACAATTTCCCCCTCATTTTAGTTTTATTTCCTAGACAGAGAATGTGGTTATGCTACATACTCCTTGCATGTAGGAATCAAAAACAGAAATTCTGGATATAAAGTCATATTTTCCTAACTTTATTGGACTAGATCAATGTTTCAGGCTAGGGGCAAACTGGGAATGGCAACGAAGTATCCACATTTCTCCATAACATCACCAACTTGCTTGAGAGGGCAAAATAAGTAATGTATGTCTACATGGAACTCATTTTAGATGACTCCAGCATCAATTTTCAACCAAAGGGTCGCATTTTGTATAGGTTGAGCCAACACAAGCAAATTTGAGTGCAATGGAAAAAAGAAAAGAAAAGCATACCAAACTTGTTTTTGTCACACTGGACTTGATTTAGTTAATAAAACTAATTTTCGAATTGTAATTTGGAATTCCCAAAACCCTTAATATATATCATTTCCAGTGTTTTAAAAGGTATGGAAGGCGTGCCTCCAGACAACGCACCCCTAAAACGCCTTGAGGTGTATGCCAGAGGCGTATGGCTCAGGTGCAAGAGGCATACGCCTCATACACCTTTTTCATGAGGCATGCTAAAGGCGCCCCTCATGCACCTCATACAAAAAGACAAAAAAGAAAGAAAAATAAATGAAAGGAAAAGAAAAGGAAGGGAAAGAAAAAGAAAGAAAAGTAAAAAAGAGAAAAGAAAGAAAAGAAAAAGGGAAGGGAAGGTTCATATGCATCTTCATTCTTCTTAATATAAAATATTTTTATTAAAAATAAAGTAAAATGAGATCCTCTTTCCTCTTCTTCCTCCTCTCCCCCCTTTTCCTCCTCATCTCCGTCCTCTCAAGGAGGCTTGTGTTCGGGAGGCTTATGCCTCTTACGTTCTGAAGTACACCTCACGCCTCTAGGTAGTGTAATGCCTCTTGTCACACCTCCACATTTTAAAACAGCCATCATTTTTTTTTATCAAAATTCAAAAGACATTTACCTATGAAAAGGAAAGAATGAAGAAAATAAAAAGTAAACAGCATATGTGGATATTTACCTCCATTGAACTACAATAACTAGCAGGAGATAGAGGCTGTAAAGCACAGGCGTTCATTTCAATTGATTGATGGTGCTGCATCAATGATACTGCAACATGCCTCCTCAGACTACTAGCACTTTCTGGCTGTAAGAGAAACAAGCTAATGATTAGTTATATGAACCTTTTCTTTTCTTGAATGATGCATAACCTTAAAATACATTTATTAGTTGCTTCCAGTAGGGTAGTAGGTTCATATGCAACCCAAGAACAGCAAGACATCAGCTAAGCAGTAGTAAACCAGGTTGATTTGGGTAAGGATGATTACTTGTGTCACATATTACAACTTCTTTCGAATGAACTAAAGCTGTATTTGGTTGCACACAAAATGAAAGAATAAATGATTGCCTTGGAAAATGGTATTACGACGATGAGTCATATTCCTAATTGTCCTGGTGTTTCACTTAACTCTGAAAAGAAAACTGAATAGTTGAGAAATATACAAGTGTCTACAAGATATGAATCAAGAAAACAAAAAATAACTTGTGGAAAATTAAAAGAAATGTCATTTTCTTAAAATTAGTAGTTTAATATTTACTTTTTCAAAAATGTTCATTTTCTGCAGCCACTTTACGTGCAACCAAATAGTGTCTAAAAGTACATTAGAGAGATCTGAGAATTAATAGTCACATTTTTCCATGTCTAAAGAGTTGCAGAGATGCTCTGATTCCTAAACACTTTAATTCTTTATGTTTTCACAGTTTTACATGCACATGGAAGAATTCACCCTTTGAGATATATTTGAAAGGTTTTTCCCAGACTTGAAGTTTGTAAATGACTATATAGCTATCTCATTTTAAATTTGTGATCACCAGACCAAAGTTCCTTTAATGAGATGCATGTCTACCTTTTAACAACAGTTGGTGGTGGTTCCACTATAATGTCCTACATATTATAAATCTACAGGCTTGGGTCCCCTAAAGTGGTAATGCATCAACCCAAGTTTGAAAATGCCCACTCAACTTGATGTTGCGGATGCATTCGTTGGGAAGAAATACCGCCGCAGGCAGCAGAAACAGCAGTAACGAAGTGTCCACACAGGAGTCCACATAGGATTAGGCCACAGCTTATTTCATCTTATCTTTCACAGTTATCTTATTTGTTTTTCTCATTTATCTAGTCCGATAAGGTTTAATAGGGAGTCTTATAGTAGGAGTTTGATTTATCTAGGGAGTCTTATCCTTCCCAAGATAGGGATCTTATTTGTAAGAAGTTGAATCCAATAAGGAGTATCCCTACCTCTTGTAATCTCCTATTTAAGGAGCTAGAATTAAAGAATAAAGGCATCAAATTTTCGGTCAAGAAAGGAGTAAAGGAGAGTTAGGGTGATCTCTTGGACAAATCACCATTAGGGCGCCAAGATAAGTTCCTCAAGGAAAGGGAGGAACAAGGAAAAATAGGAGGTTCTCCCCGTGGACCGATCCGTGACACGATCCTACGCCCGGGCCCATAACATCTTGGTATCAGAGCCTACCGTCATGGGAGATCTGGAGCAGCTATCATCCAGGGTCCACGAACTAGAGCATAGGCTCGTGGAAACCAGCGTGGAGGTTCGTGAGGTCAAAGACGATGTCCGGGAGCTGCGACGCTTGCTGGAATCATATTTCTCGAACAGGGAAAGGAACTCTAAGGGAACCGCTGACCAGACTGGGCAGAGACGTCCGACGAACAACAGACCGCCGCCCCGGCAGCCACGGTTGTTCCCAAGTATAGCCGACTAGAATTTTCGTGTTACAACGGAACCGGAGATCTGTTGGGATGGTTATATCGCTACGAACAGTTCTTTTGCAACCAGCGCACAGATGACAGAGACAAGGTCAGTTTGGCCGCCTTCCACCTAACGGAAGAGGCACAACTCTGGTTCTACCGTCTGGAGCAGGAAGAACCCGGGCTTAGTTGGGGACAGTTTAAATCTTACTGCCTCCTCAGGTTTGGACCTCCGTTGACGAGCAACCCGCTGGGCAAATTAATTAACCTCAAGCGAAGTGGAACCGTGGCTGAATACCAACGACAATTCCAAACCCTTCTCGCCAGGGCAGCCTCGGTACGACCAGATCAGCAAGTAGATATGTTCACCGCGGGGTTGGCAGAACCCCTAAGGGTGGACGTGGAGATGCAACACCCTCCCAACCTGGTCACAGCCATGAACCTAGCACATGCCTTCAAGCGCAAACTGCAACTCACCCGTGAGACCTTCAGTGTAGGTCAGCTGGCAACGACCTGGGCACCTTCGAAGACAACCGGAGTGTCCCTTTCTTCAGTATCCAGCAGGGAACAGAGGCCACCTGCCAGTAACACTTCCAGGACGGCATCAAGCATGGGGAGCAGCATGACAGCACCACCCATTAGACGGTAGTCCCGAGCCAAGATGGCAGAGCGTCGTGCAAGGGGGCAATGCCTTAACTGCGATGATTTGTATTCCGTCGGGCACAGATGCAAGAGTCTATTCTGTCTTCTGGTAGACGAACAGGAAGAGGACGAGGATGAACCCGCAGCATCAGAACCCGAGATCTCCCTTCACGCAATCACAGGGATAAAAACCTCACAGACCATGCAACTGAGGGCGCAGGTAGCGGAAAAACCAATATGCATCCTCGTTGACTCAGGAAGCACGCACAACTTTGTCAATGAGCAGGCAGCACGCCAGTTAGAGTTACCTATGGAAATCAGGCCACAACTACAGGTAGCCGTGGCAAACGGGGAAAGAGTTCACAGCCCCGGAATCTGCAAGAACACCAAAATTCAGGTCGAATCGGAATCCTTCTTTGCTGATCTATTTGTGTTGTCCTTCGATGAGTTCGACATCGTCCTAGGAGTCAAGTGGCTGATCACTCTAGGACCAATCTTATGGGATTTCAGCGACCTAACAATGAGATTCCACCTGAATGGAAAACCAGTTACCTGGCAAGGAACCAGGATAAGGGCAAAAACGCAGTTTCATACACTTCAGGGCGAGAATATGCGCGCAGCAGATATGGAGAGGCTCCTCACGGATTTCTCTATTGTATTCCAAGAACCCAAGGGGCTTCCACCCTCCAGAGCTTGCGATCATCGGATCCCTCCGATAACTAGATCGAACCCCGTCTTCGTCTGGCCCTATCGCTACCCACACCGACAGAAGGATGAAATAGAAAGGCAGTGTACGGATATGATGCAGCAGGGAATCATTCGTCCTAGCCGCTCCCCCTTCTCCTCGCCGGTTCTGTTGGGTACCCAAGCAAGATGGGACTTGGAGATTTTGTGTGGACTACAGAGAGCTTAACAACCGGACAGTCAAGGATAAATTTCCTATCCCCATCGTAGATGAGCTATTGGACGAACTCCATAGAACCCAATACTTCTCAAAATTAGACCTCCGGTCAGGTTACTTTCAGGTCCGAATGACTTCCGAAGACGTGGAGAAAACGAACTTCAGAACACATCATGGCCATTTTGAATTCATAGTCATGCCATTCGGCCTCACCAACGCTCCTTCCACATTCCAGTTTCTGATGAACGAGGTATTTCAATCCCACCTCCGCAGATTTGTCTTAGTATTTTTTTTATGACATCCTAGTTTATAGCAAGTCGTGGGTAGAACACGTGCAACATTTGCGGACCATTTTTGAACTCCTGCGCCAGCACAAACTCTTCCTTAAGCGATCCAAATGCTCCTTTGGGGAACGCCGGGTCCTTTACTTAGGACATGTGATCAGCGGGCAAGGGGTCAAGGTGGACGACTCCAAGACTCAGGCTATCAAAGAATGGCCCAAACCACAGCCCGCCAAGGCTCTCCGCGGGTTCCTAGGGTTGACGGGTTACTACCGCAAGTTTGTACAAAATTACGGACTTCTGGCAGCCCCACTAACCGATCTGCTCAAGAAAAATGCCTTCCATTGGGATAAGGCAACCGATGCAGCCTTTGCGAGTTTAAGAGAAGCCCTCTCCTCCACACCAGTCTTGCAGTTGCCAAACTTTGACCTCGAGTTCACAGTTGAATGCGATGCATCCGGCTCCGGCATAGGCGCCATACTACAGCAACAAGGGCACCCGGTCGCCTTCTTCAGTCGCAAACTGGCGGACCGCCATCTTAAATTACCCACCTACGAACGCGAACTGATTGGGTTGGCCAAGGTAGTACAACACTGGCGGCCATACTTATGGGGAAGGTCCTTCGTCGTCAAGACGGACCACTACAGCCTTAAATATTTGTTGGAGCAATGGCTTACCACTTCGCTGCAACAGCATTGGGTCAGCAAACTGCTTGGTTTTGATTTTCGGGTGGACTACAAGGCGGGATCCTTAAACCATGCCGCAGATGCCTTGTCTCGCCAAGAAGAAGACAATATGCTCCTTCATGCGATTTCACAACCCCGAGTCACCCTACTGGAATACATTCGGCACACGCTGCCACAATCACCGGAATGGAGAGACCTTGTTCAAAAGATACAGTCCGGGACAACCGACTACAATTGGTCCATTCACGATGAGCTAGTACTTTACAAAGGACGTATATACCTTCCGGTTGATTCTTCCTCCATCCCCACAGTCATCTCCGGTATACATAACTCCACTCACGAGGGCATTCAAAAGACACTACATCGTATCCGAGCGGATTTCCATTGGCCAGGAATGAAAACTTCTATCCGGGACTTCATCAACAACTGCCCCACGTGCCAACAACATAAATGGGAGAACCTACATCCAGCCGGCCTTCTTCAGCCCCTCTCAATTCCTACGCAGATTTGGGTGGATATATCCATGGATTTCATTGAGGGACTACCCAAGGTGGGAGGGAAGTCGGTTTTGTTCGTTGTGGTGGATCGTTTCTCTAAATATGCCCACTTCATCCCTATGGCACACCCATACAGTGCCATTTCAGTCGCCCACATTTTCTTTACACATTTTCTGTCTACATGGATTACCGGAATCCATCGTCAGCGACAGGAACCCCATTTTTACCAGTACCTTCTGGAAGGAACTATTCCGATTACATGGTACGACCTTGGCCTTCTCCTCCGCCTATCATCCTCGGACAGACGGCCAAATGGGAACAGTCAACAGCACGATCAAAATGTACCTCCGCTGTTTTGTAGGGGACCGACCGCGACAGTGGGTGGATTGGCTTCCCTGGGCCGAATATTGTTACAACACGGCCTATCACTCGTCCTTGGGCATGACACCCTTCCAAGTAGTCTACGGCCGAGATCCTCCTCGCTTGCTATCATACGAGCCTGGATCGACTCGACTGCACGAGATTGACCGTTCCCTCCAAGAATGTGATGCCCTCCTGGCTGAAGTCTCTCTCTGCCTGCAACAAGCGCAATTACGCATGAAGCACACCTATGACCAGCATTGACGGGAGCTAACGTTTGAACCAGGTCAGTTTGTGTGGTTGAAGCTCCAGCCCTACCGACAACGATCCTTGAGACAGCAGGCTGCTCCCAAACTGGCTCCTAAATTCCATGGACCGTTCAAGGTTTTACGGCGGATCGGCCCAGTTGCATACCAGCTTGAGCTACCGGTGAACAGCAAAATCCATGATATCTTTCACGTTTCCTTGCTCAAGCCATTCACAGGAGATCCACCAGACCAGGTACCCGCTCTGCCGCCCCTCAAAGACGACAAGCTCATCCTCCAACCCCGGGCCCTCATCCGCTCCAGAATCAATCGGGGTGTCCTCGAGGTCCTTGTGGAATGGGACAACTTTCCATCAGCCGAAGCCACCTGGATGCCCTTCACTGAACTACAGGACACATATCCCGAGCTTGAGGACAAGCTCGTAGTCCCGGAGGGGTGTAATGTTGCGGATGCATTCGTTGGGAAGAAATACCGTCGTAGGCAGCAACAACAGCAGTAACGAAGTGTCCACACAGGAGTCCACGTAGGATTAGGCCACAACTTATTTCATCTTATCTTTCACAGTTATCTTATTTGTTTTTCTCATTTATCTAGTCCGATAAGGTTTAATAGGGAGTCTTATAGTAGGAGTTTGATTTATCTAGGGAGTCTTATCCTTCCCAAGATAGGGATCTTATYTGTAAGAAGTYGAATCCAATAAGGAGTATCCCTACCTCTTGTAATMTCYTATTTAAGGAGCTRGAATTAAAGAATAAAGGCATCAAATTTTCGGTCAAGAAAGGAGTAAAGGAGAGTTAGGGTGATCTCTTGGACAAATCACCATTAGGGCGCCAAGATAGGTTCCTCAAGGAAAGGGAGGAACAAGGGAAAACAGGAGGTTCTCCCTGTGGACCGACCCGTGATGTGATCCTACGCCCGGGCCCATAACACTTGACCTTAAGATTGAGTGTGTTCAGGTGAAGCCAAAATTGAGCATGGCCAAGTTGTGCCCCTACTTTCAATTACAGATTGCTGAAAATTTTCCCCATGCTAGAACTTTTCCTTTTAGCCTCAAAAAACATTATCCGTAGTTTGGAATGCTAAGGTAATATATGGTTTTCCTTCTTGTTGGTAATATGCAGTTTAGGAAGTAGTTAGCCAAATCATTAGGGCAAAGGGGTAGACTCAATCAACCAAGTTCTCAATTGAAGACAATTTGAACAACTTGAGGAATCACAGACAGTTGAGAACAGAAACCTCTACAGGTCCAAGTGCCAAATTGGAAACATTAAAAACCATAGTTTGCACCATCCTGAGGTAGAAATTGAAATTTTAATTTCTCAACCACAAAGCAGAAAACAGTTATTCCATCTAGTCCTCTACTTCCCAATGTAATAAGACCAAAATCTACAATTTTTCTTATCAATTGGGCATCAAAGATAATTACAGTACCAGTCCTGACAGAGAGACTCACTAAGATCAATAAACAACACAAAGGGTATCCTACAAGGCTAGAAACATCAAAACAATTAATAAAAGGAACAAAACTAAGAGACCAAAGCCATGAAATGAATCATAGAATTAACTGATATGATTTCTTTCTTTAGAAAATTGTTGTTTTTATTGTTACACCAGCCAAAACAACAGCGGCAACCATAAAGACAATAAATTAAGCATCAAAATCCCTAAGAACTCGAAGACCAGAAGGTAAAGAACATGTTATCTTAAGAGGCCAATTTTTCAAATATGGAAAAAATAAATAAACCAAAATTAATAAGCGGAACTAAAATGAACAAAATGCAATGAACCCGCCACCCGAATAATAATAACAATAATAGTAATAGTAATAATAATAATAATAATAATAATAATAATAATAATAATAATAATAATAAAACAATTAACCTTTCTGTTTATTTTATTGAACAGGAGGGAAAAATCATAAAACCAAGAAAGACTACAAGACATGCAATTAAAGAAAAGTAAATTCAAAATATCAATCAATAAGAATCCTGCAAACATACTTCCCTTTCGTTAAGCAGACGAAATGGAAAAAACCACAAAACCCAGATAAATCCAGCAACCCAAGAGACCCCAAGGAATTAAAAGAAAAAGAAAATAGAAAATAGAAAAGAACAACTAACGCAATCAAAACAGCCTATAAGATGAAAGCAAGTGAATGAGTGAGCGTTCAACCTGGTCTGGCGGACTATGAGAAGGATCGACCAAATGCATAGGAAGCTCAAGATGCTTGTCCTTGTGGTGGCGAAGCCTAGCACCTCCCTTGCTCATTCTGGGAAGCGGGTGGTGCTGTTGAATCTCCCAGAGGTTAGCACCAAGCTTTCTAGCAGAGACGGTGGAGGGCAGCGTGAGGGGGCCTTTGATGGTGTTATCCTGCGCATCCTCCAGTTTCCAAGCGGGTACTGGAGTACAAGGGCCCCCTCTTTTCCCTACCAAAATCCCGCGCTTCAACTTTATCCCTAAAAATTCCTGCTTTTCTGTTTCTTCCTCTCCACCTTTTGCTATTCTTTCCATCTCTCTTCAAACTTCAAACTGCTTCTCCTCTCTCACCAGTCACCACCTCTTTCTCTTCATTTCTCTTACATTCTGATCTTTATTTATTGTTCTTCGAATCTTCTCTCACTGTGACGAGAATTTTATTCTTTTTGCTTCAAAAGTTCAAACCCCCGAGGCCCCAGGCGCAACCCCTTTTCCAGTTTTTCTGTCTCCTATCCTTGGAAAAGTTAAAACGAGAAATCATTGATGATGGGATGATATGATGGCATGTGTTTAGTCTCGAGTCTCGATTCGGGTAAACGAATCTTTAATTAGCTCTTCTAATATTGAAACCGATTAACCGCTTTAACTCTGCAGATTATGGAGTCTTGGGATACCCTCTGGTCTCTGCTGGACTGTGACTCTCGCTCTACCGACGGTACGGTGTGCAATGTGGCCAAGCCAAGGTCCCTTCCCTATATATATAGAGAGAGAAAGAGACCGAGACAGAGACACTCCTGCTCCTCGTGATGTGAATAGTGAAGAGGAAAAAGCCGACGGAGCAATCAAACAGAAGCACCTCAGCACGGAAAATCTGATATGCAATTGTCAAATGATTTAAATCCAATTTGGCATTTTGGGTACTCCCTCATACCTCCATCTCCACTTCCACTCCATTCAAAACCATAAACAGTAAGCCACATATTGTGGTCCAAGGTCTAAGGATTTGTGTGTTCTCCACTCGATCACTCCCATGCCTAGTTGTTGTATGTTCCCAACGAAAAGTTTTTATGAAAAATCGTGAACGTGAACTTATGTACTGAATCTACTCTAGGGCTGAGGGCTGTGTTGCTCTTTTGTTACTACTTACTAGAATTTTTTTTTTTTTTTTTTTTATTCTCTCCATCAAGTTACAAGCTTCATGGTGCATTTAAATTAGAGGCCCATCTGAAGTTTAGCTTTAGGCCCATTAATCAGTAACTGGGTCAGGTGTATCAACAAGATACTGTGCAGCTTTTATCAATTCAAGTGTTCAACTTCATTGGATGCCCATCAAATAATGGTCCAAAAAGTACATGTATGAATATGATGTATCCAACGGTGGAGGACCAAATGGGGATTAAGGACTACATCCCTTTTCTTTCTTTAAAAGTTCTCTCTCCATATCATCCACCGTCTTTGTCTCCTTGCACCTCCTTTTCTTCTAAGAAGAATGTTTGAATGATCTGGGCCGTCCAATTTGAATGTTTGATATTAAAATCTATCATTCTCACGGATGGGATCAACCAACTGTATTACCTGATCAATATGATCAAGTCATTAACTGTTGAGTACTTCAATTGTAGAGTAGGGGGAATAGACCCACAAGCCACAAGAGACAACAAAGTGAAGGATGCTGAGAGTGGTCCAGTTGAGTCCGGTCCATGAGCTGTGACTGAAAGCACGATCATAATATATCACCCAATGAAAATCTCCTAGCATTATTTGGTTTGTTGATGGCTGACAAGGCAAATCTAAACCCCAGTGGGTGCATATCATCACTGTCCTACCCCTACCTGTAGGGTCCAATACACCCATAGCTAGCCTGAATCGAGATGATTCCAGCAACTTCATGAGCCACTACCCAGTAGCACACTACTGGTCCCAGCTCTACCCTTGGCTAGGTTGGGGTGGACTGAATATAAGGGTGGTTAAGGTTGCATTTGAGAGTGTTTAATTATATTAAGTTTTATTGGGCAAAACACTTAAAAAAAATATGAATTGGTGTTTAATAAAAAGGGAAAATTCTCGATCTTGTACTTTGAGTTTAGTGTCATTTTGGTCTCTTAACTTTAAAATGAGACAATTTAAAATCTAAATTTTTAAAATGTATCAATTTAATTAATATCTATCGTTAACCAGTTGTTAAGTGGCATTTAAAAAGACACAAATGTCTTTCAAGTGTCATCTAATTTTTTATCAACAATTCAAACATTGACAAAAAATGAATAGTTCTAAATCTTTTTCTCTTCTATTCAAAAAAGTTGGGATTAGGACTGTTCATGGGTCGGGTTGGTCGGTTTACTGATGTTTTTCCAACTGACCCGACCTGGTCGGATTACTTGAAATTGAAACCGAAATTGACCCTGTGTTAAGCAAAACCGACCTGATCGGTTTGAGTTGGTTTTAGTCAGTTTCAGCTCTACTTAGTGGTGACTTAGTTGTTGTACAACCTACTTAGTGGTGACTTAGGTTGTAACTAGGATAGAGACAACTTAGTTAAGTAGGAACTAACTAGGTTGTAACTACTAAGTAGGAACTAACTACTAAGTTGGTTCGGGTCGGGTCGGTTTCAGTTTTCGCACATGAAAACCGAAACCGAACCGAATCATCAGTTTATGATTTTTTATAACCCGAAACCGACCGATGCTGAAGAAAACCCGGCCGACTCAGGTTGGGTCGGCCCGGGTTGGTTGGTTTGGCCGGGTTGGGTCTTCTTATGAACGGCCCTAGTTGAGATCACGTCTCAATAGGCATTCTGGTGACCCCAATTTTCTTGAATATAAGAGATAAGGATTTGGGATTGTTCATTTTTTGTCAACGTTTAAATAGTTGATAAAGAAAACTAGATGACACCTGAAGCGAATTTGTGTCTTTACAAATGCCAGTTAATGATTGGTTAACAATAGGTATTAAATTGGCACATTTTGAAAGTTCAAGTACTGAATTATCGTATTTTAAAGTTCCGGAACCAAAGTGGCACTACGCCCAAAGTACATGATATATTCTACACTCCAAAATCTGAGTGGTGTAGAATATCATCTTGATTCTTGATCATGGGATGATTCCAAAATCAAGAATAGAAAAACAAATGCCAACAAAATGAGCCCATGTTGAATAGACACCACTGTTAGCACTCACCAGATTAAATAAGTGCCTCATAAAAAAAATTGCCATTTTTTTTGTCGCAAAAGTAAAGAAGTCTTTAAAGTTTAAACAGTGGAGTCGTTCATAGTTGCCACCAAAAGTTAAAACCTGGTTTCATGACTTCTTTATTTCCTATAAAAATGCATGAAATAAAAAAAAAGAAGAAAAAAACTACAGACCTAAATATGTCAATAGGCCCATTACAGTTTCTATCACAAAAGAAAAGCACTCAGTAAAAGAGGAGAAACAAAGTTTACTGCAACACCTCTCTGCAAGTGATCCTGCTCCATATAGATTATGGAGCGGAAACTCATGATGGTTAAAAAGCTAATGATTATGATTATGGTTGTAGCTCATTATGGTTAAAAAGCTAATGGCTACTCATGTTCAGTGCTGAATAAGAGACGAACTGTCAAGTACTCAAGAAAGAGGGATAGATGTTTTTCTTCTGTTATTGAGTAAATTTATCATCAATCAAGTAAATGAAACATGTGTTAGTTTTAGAAGTTCCATATTAAATTGGTTAACATTCTTCTACTCTGATTAAATTCCATATTAAATTCTATTAAGTCAGTAGGCTAGTAGCAAGCTGAAGTTGCTTTGAAAGTAGAGAGTTTGAGAGCAGAAAAATCACGCATACCTTGCACTCCCAGGGGGTGGAGCTCTTATATAATGGAGTCCTCGCGGGTTTCGCGGAGTGGTTCCGGGATCCTCGTCATGATAAGATCCACTTCCGCGTTAATGGGGGATAACTGATAGGGTTTATCGAGTCTGCCCGAATCAGTCGGGGGAGATAACGCTGGCTGTTACACGGCGTGATCCCGTGAAGTCCGGCAACCACCGAAGGGATTTTCGGGATCACCACGTAGTGGCGTGCTGGTATCCCCGGACCGATGTCTTTAAGTCCCGAACTGGGTTAGATGCCGGAGTGCCTTGGCATCGGGCTGTTCTTGTTTGCGATCTGGTACCGAGTCGATCTCGTCCCAAGGTGAGCTTGTTCCAAGGTCAATTTAGCTCGGGTGGTTGGGTACCCAAGCTCAATCTGCTGTGGACTCGTTAAGCTGAGTTGTCATCTTTTGATCAGGTCATATCAACGTGTCCCCCTGTTACGAGGTCGAGCCTAATCACCCTTCATCAATTGCCCCCCACTCCCCAAGCTAGGGGTCCAGACCTGGTGCGGGGAGTTCATGATGTGACAAGTGGATTTGGCTCGAGGTCCAGGCCGCTTTGTCGGATGAATCGTTGGTTGGACCAGTTCGGCTACTCGTTTCAACCAATGATAACCCGGGTCGCGTCTGGTTTACGTGCAGGCGTCACGCGATCTACAAACTCCGCAGACGTCAAAAAGCGCGCTAAACTGATTTTAACATCGAGGGTCGCGCAACCGGTTTTCTTAGGAGCTGTCGGATCGCTTTGATCTCGACCATTGATTCTCCAGTACAGTGGCTATAAATAGGGGAACCCGAGACTCATTTTCTTTGCCATAATTTCATTAGCCTTCGGTCTGAGGTTGCGTTCAAGCTCCTTAGCTCGGGTCTTCCAATTCATTGTTACTTCTCAATTCGGTCTTTCTCCTTGGTGAGTCTTCCCTAGCTCTCTTCTTCGATTCAGTTTGTCTTTTTCATGTCTAGTTTCAGTTTCGACAGTCTTCTAGATGAGGCCGAGGTGGGTGCCTCGGCCCAGGTCGATAGTCATACTGAAGCTACTTCGGGTTTGGAAGCGGTTCATGGCCCTCCCAAGGTGCAGACACCTCGGGAGGCGCGAGAGGCCTCTGGTAATCTGGCATCCACCTCGCACCGAGGTCGAGTGCCAGACAATTTCGGCCCATCAACAATGACAGCGGACAGGCTCCAGGCCTTAATAGCTCGGTACAATCTCCCGAGCGACCTCATTTATAGTCTTCTGCTAGGCAACTTCCCCTGGGAGCATGATCACAACGAGATCGTGATCTTTGAGGAAAAACTCGTAGCTGGTCTTCGTCTTCCGTTGCACCCCTTGATTGTAGAAGTCTTGAAGCTTTTCAACATTACTATAGACCAACTGCACCCGAACTCAATCCACAACGTAGTAGGGACCATCTCGTTTTTTCATGACTATAACCTGCCACTTGACCTCAATATCTTCTCTTCAATCCTGTCCATAAAGAAGAATGCCTCCTGTGTCCTTCCCGAGCATAGGCGGACCTATTACTTATCTCCTCATCCGGGCTACAAGCTTTTGCAAGAGCTCCCAAATAGGGTCCCGACCTGGAATAGGGGTTACTTCGTGGTCCGAAACACTGAGGGATGGCCCTTCCCAACCCATTGGAGGGTAGCCATTCAAGATCCCGGTATCAGACTGGACCTGAAAACAAGGGAAGTGCTCCAATCTTGGGCGGAGCTCGGCCTCAACTTTGCGGACTACATGGCTGAAGACAAGCTTGTGCAGGCTGGCCTGAGTCCTGGTTAGTCGTCTCTGTTTGTGTTTTTACTTTATTTCTAATAATGTTGTTGATGTTTTGTTTTCGTTGCAGCTCCCATGAAGCTCGCTACAGATCAACTCCTTGGCCGGATGAAAGGGAAGAAGAAGCAAGCTGCCAAAAGAGCTCGTGTCGAATCATCGTAGGCTACTGTGCCTGAGTCTGAACAGCCCCCTAATGTGCAACCTTTAGTAATCGATTTGATCGAGGAGGAACCGTGGAAGGACTCCCCACCTCACGCGCCCGAGGAGGCATCTTCGGAGCCCGCCCTACAACCGCCGCTTCTTCGGGCAGTGAAGAAGCAGTTCGGAGCATCTTGACTCTGAAATGTAGTCTTCTCAAGAGAAAAAGCGCAGTGTATGCCGAAGAGGTCGCTACCTGGGCTGAGCTACCGGTCTCTCGGCTCGGAGCCCCACGTGCTACCCCTATGCCGTATTCGGTGGGGAACTTCATGGCAAGGTGGAATGTGGAAATTGTAGCTTGTAGAGCATTAAGGGTCGACCTACCGAGGATGGCATTGTATGAAGAGGGGCAACAAACTACAATGAAGTCCACCATGGTCGTCACATTAATGTCACCGTCCCCGATTAGCAGGGGATAGGTTATCCTCCTAGTGGGCAGGAGGGACTCCCTAGAGAAGCCCATCAGGGGAGTGGGGGTGAGGCACTCTTTTTCGATGCCGAGCTTCTCAAATGCATCCTCGAAGAGCACATCAGCGGAGCTACCTATATCAACCAGAATTCACCGCATCTCGAAGTTGACAACCTCGGCTAAGATTACCAAGGCGTCATCATTCGGGGTTTGAACCCCCTAGAGGTCATCGCCGGCGAAGGTGATAGGCTGGCCACGCTTCCTTCTTGTGCACCCGGTTGTCGATTTCGTACAACCGTGCATATTTCTTGTGCCCCGAGCTACTCTCTCCTCCTGCGATGATTCCTCTTGATATGATGTGGATCACACCAGCAGGGGGACTTGGGGCGGCGGCCGAGCATTCTCTACACACTGTTCTTCTTGTGTCGGCTTATCACTTTTGTCAATGAACCCACTGAGGTACTCGCGCCTAATTAGTTCTTCGTGCCGTGGCCATGATCTCTATGGAACTCGCAATATTTGTTGCGAATCCTCTTGTTGCTTTTCATTTTCATCTTCTCAAGCCAATGAACGTAACTATGGTCACGGATTTGCATCAAGAGTTTAGACCGTAGTACATTGAGCGGCATGAAGTTCCAAAGGTCGACAGCGGTGTTCGTGGTCTATGATCGGGTCGTCGGTCCTTTGGGCCTAGTGTCATTTTGGTCCCCGAACTTTAAAATGCAACAATTCAATATCTGAACTTTCAAAACATGTCAACCCAGTACCTACCATTAACCAGCCGTTAAGTGACATTTGAAAAAGATTCAAATACCCTTCAAGTGTCATCTAAATTTCTTGATCAACTAGTCAAACGTTGACAAAAAATTAACAATCCCAAACCTTTGCTTCTTCTATTCACCAAAGTTAGGGTCACTAGAATGGCCACTAAGACGTGACTCCTTTGGGACTGTTAATTTTTTGTCAAAGTTTGAAAGGTTGATAAAGAAAATTAGATAACACTTGAAAGACATTTGTATCTTTTTCAAATGTACAACTAATTAACGGCAGGTACTGAATTGACACATTTTGAAAGTTCAGGTATTAAATTATCGCATTTTAAAGTTTGAGAACCAAAATGGCAATAGGCCCAAAGTACAGACTACTAATTGAAAATTTTCTTTCTATTAAGAAATTAAATGTAATCACTTGTTATGAAAGATATACATGGACATCTTTTTTAACACCAACTTATGCATCACACAGGATTGGCGGAACCAATGGCTGTGGAACGAATGATAATTTTTCATGCCGGTAATAAATACATTGGACCTGCACCTCTCAACAGTGGGGTCAAGAATTTACTAAAGTGTGGAATATTATCATTGTTTCCACAGCCAACTTAACAGCCACAATCAGAACTGCATTTTGACAATCATTGTTTTCCAACTTTTTCCACCTCAACTTTTATACTTGGAGAAGCTTTCTTTTATCGTAAAGCAGTGAAGACACTGGAGATGAATGCAAGGTTCAAAATATTGATATGCCCGATATGTCGATAGGGATATAGCAGGCGTTTCGATACTGAAAATAATCTCTGTCTGGCTTTGCTTAAATATGGCAGGTCAATTTAAGGGAAATAACCTGAAAATAATTTTAGGTAAAAATAAATAACTTTGTAAATATATAATAAAATTAATATACTTTTAATATTTAAAAAAATTGTTTTAATAGTATTAATACTAACATAATATATAAAGCATTCCCTATTATTAAATAATATAAAAAAATGCTATTAAATAATTATAATATGTCTATAATCCCTGTCTGCATTTTGCACTTGGTGCTGCACATTTTGCCACCTGATTACAAAAGTGGTTGCACCTAGGGCAGCATCGTGCTGCCTGAGATGCAAGCGCAGCGCAGGGGCCATGAATTTGGGTCACCGATTGAAAATCTTGGGAACGTCATAGTCATAGAGCTCTTATGACGTAAAGGGGCTTTTGTATTGAACTTTAAATCGAATTCCCCGATCACGGTCCCAAAGAGATTGGCATACAAGACCGGGGATGTTACAGTTTAAAGTCATCCAAAGAAAACTGGACAGCAGAGAATGACTGAGCCTTGGGCTTAGCTAAACAGTGGGCTGGGCTGCCTTATTTGTTTTGCAGCCCACTCTTTGTTCAATCAAATCACCTCCTGGCTCCTGGGCGGTTTGAAGTCAACACCAGTGAAAATTGGCCGGTTTTGAGACCGCTAAATCCGCCAACATATCAGAGCTACCAATGGCCAGGATTGATTTAGATCAGTGTTTCCCATTTAACCAGCCCCTAATTCAATCCCTGAAATCCACAAGAGGAGAAGGGTGAATCCATTTAGGGGCATTTGATTGCATTTTTCGGATGTCTGAATCTGAAAATGTTGTTTTTCAGATCCCACTCTTGTTTGATATTACATCTAAAATAGGGTCTGAAAGCTTTTTTCAGATCTGAAATTTTTAGACTCACGCCCGTCACTTAACACGTTCAGATGGATTTCAGACATGGCCGATAGTCAAAACTACCCCTCCCCATTCGACCTCTCTTTCTTGTCTTCATACATCTCTCTCTCCACCCTGTCTTCCGCCACCACCGCTGCAACTTGCAGTGGCGGTTCTCTCTCTCTCTCTCTCTCTCTCTCTCTCTCTCCGCCTTGTCTTCCCAACACCGTTGCTACAACTTGCAACGGCGGCTCTCTCTCTCTCCCCCTGTTTTCCCAGTTCTCTTTCTCGCTCTCTCTCTCTCTCTCTAGGACTGTGACCGGGGAATTCAATAAAAATCTTTCTTTTAAAATAAATAATTCAATAATAATTTCAATAATTAGCAATCATTACTATTTTATAATTTATAATTAATTATAAAATAGTTACTGATGTAACCGGTTCCAGTCACGTATCATTTTTTCGTGGTGTCAATTTTTTGGCTAAGTACCTCGTCATCTCGTTTGCCCCCATGTGGTCGGTGACTCAAAGGTTGAAGTGGAGCTCCCTAATGGCGAACTGCCTGGTGGTGAACTACCTTGATGAGCTGCTTGGAGGTGAGCTACCTTGATGAGCTGCCTGGTGGTGAGCTACCTTGATGAGCTGTCTGGTGGTGAACTACCTTGATGAGCTGCTTGGAGGTGAGCTACCTTGATGAGCTGCTTGGAGCTGAGCTACCTTGATGGCGAGCTCCCTAGTGTAGTGCAACCCAACTGCTACCGACAGGAGGTGATCCGGCTACCAGTAACGATGGGAAATGAACTGGCTACTCCCTACTGGTGATGATCTACTCATCTTTGTAAGCGGCGGGAGCTGAGGGACCTACGAGAACCAAATTAGAGAACCCGTGGGTGTTTACTAGGTGAAGTCACTCTGATGGCTAAGTTAGCGCAGTATAGTAGTAGAGAGCTTGAAGATGATAAGAGAATGAGAGAGCTAGAGAGCAGAGGTTACCCATCCCTTTTTGCCTCATACCTTTGCCCTTGGGGGGTGAGGTCTTTATATACTGGAGTCCTCATGTGTTAGGTGGAGCAGTTCCTGGATCCCAACTGTGATGGGACTGGGGAGTGGGTGAGCTATTATAGCCGTTACAAGTCACAATCCCGTAAAATGCGGGGTACGGTGGTGAGCTCCTTGAGGTTGTCAGGTTGGCGCCTATGTCAGGCTGCCAGGTTGGTGCCTGGGCCAGGCCGCCAGCTCATGCTAGGGCTAGGTTGCGCCAGGGCCAAGCTGCCAGCTTGTGCCAGGGCCAGGTCGCGCCAGGGCCAAGTTGCCAGCTCGTGCCAGGCCGCATCGGTGCTAGGCCGTGCCTGAGCCAGGCCGCGCCTAGTGGGACACCATCAACTTAGCAAGGCAAGTTGTTGTCAAAGTGGTCCCGGGTGTCACCTAATTGTTCTGAGGTGCCAGGCTACATGATGGCGAGCTGCCTAGTGGCGAGTTGCCTGTGTGTTGCAATGATGGCGAGCTGCCTAGTGGTGAGCTGCCTGTGGCGAGCTCGAGCTGTCTACCTGTCAAGGAGCTGCACTTAGTTGGCATGAGGTGCCAGGTGTCACAATGTCATTGGAGGGCCAAATCATCCCTCATCAGTTACATAATTAATTAATTAATTAAAAGTAAAAATTAATATAAATAATTAAATAATAATTATTAAATAAGTAAATAGATAAATAATTAAAAAAAGTAAATACTAATTACTTAATTGAATATTTAATTAATTATTTTTTAATAGTAATAATTAGAATCTAACTATTGTTGTTGTTGTTGTTGTTGTGGTTATTATTATTATTATTATTATTGCATATGAGGCCCTTGAGTTACAAGGAAGAAGTTTTTTGTGTTATGGGGGTATCATTGGAATACAAAATAAAACTTGCTATTAACAAAAAATTGTAAGATTCCTGTTAAGAGATAAGAGTTAAGAGGAAACAAGCATGCCCTAAGGTGATGTTTGATAAATCTGAAAGGTCAAAAAGATATTAAAAGTGTTTGAAATCTAAAAATAGACATAGTTGCTTTTCGACTTTTTAGAGGCTCAAAATAAAGAAGATTGTTTGTGTTGGATCAAACCTTCAGTATCTAAAATTCATTGATTTTACTATTTTACCCCTAAAATAGACTATTTGGTAATTTTAAGTTCAATTTGCATTATTTCATAAAAAATGATTTATTAAATTCAAAATAATATTGAAAAATATGAGTAAATTATAAAAATAATTTATTAAAATAAGAATAAAATTGAAAAATACATATCAATTTATAAATTAAAATTATTATTAAGTGTTAAAAAATATTGAAAATAGTAATAAAGACCATGAAGCAATAAAAAAATTAATAATCATCAAATTAATATCTTAAAACTATTAAAATATTTAATAATTAGTAAAAATTAAAATAATTAATACTTAATACAAATATAATTTATAAAAAATAAACAATAATTTATTAAAATAAGAATAAAATTGGAAAGAACCGTCGTTTCTACTGAGAGTTGCAATGGTGGTGGCTAGAAGACAAGAGAGAGAGAGAGAGAGAGAAATTGAAGACACACTACTACTGAGAGTTACAAACATGGTGGCGGGAAAGAAAGAAGGTCTGAAATGTAGCATCACCGAGAGCAACATCGACATTCTCTTCGGACGGATCTGCAGATCTGTAAAGCAAAGGATGTAGAGAACATCAACAAAGAAGAAGAAGAAGAAGAAGAAGAAGGTCTGAAATGTAGCATCACCAAGAGCAACATCGACATTCTCTTCGAATGGATCTGCAAATCTGTAAAGCAGAAGATGTAGAGAACATCAAGCAAGAAGAAGAAGAAGAAGAAGAAGGTCTGAAATGTAGTATCACCGAGTGCAAATCTATGAAGCAGAAGATGTAGAGAACATCAAGGAAGAAGAAGAAGCTCTGAAATGTAGCATTACCGAGAGCAACACCAACATTCTCTTCGGACAAATCTGCAAATCTGTAAAGCAGAAGATGTAGAGAACATCAAGGAAGAAGAAGAGGAAGAAGAAGAGGGGGGGGGAGAGGGAGAAGGGCGGAGGGAGAAGTTTGTGTCATGTCATCGAATGGAGAAGAAGAAGAAGAAGAAGAGAACATAACTTCCCAACAGCAAATCTCCTTTCTCGAATCATGGAGGAGTCGAATGACCTAAATTTTTGTCTTATATGAAGGGCATTGTGGGTCATTTCAAATTTCTATGGAGGTTGTTTTGTCTTTTTCCCATGTCTGAAATGCCTCTTAGCGCATTAAGCACCTAGGGAGCCTTTTTTCTATTTAGATATGAAATGGGCTTTCAGATCTGCTAATCAGACCCAACCCAAACGTAAGTGGCATCTGAAAAGCAACATTTTCAGACTTTAGAAGACTGAAAAGTGCTATCAAATGCCACCTAAGTGTCTCTACCGCATATTATAGGGTTGTTATTCTAATATTTATCTACCGTTTGTTTAAATTTTGATAATAATTAATTAGGGGTATTCACAAGAAGAACCAAACCAGTTAAACCAATCCGATCCAACCCGATCTGGACGGTTTTTCGAAACTTTTGGTCGGTCTCGGTTTAGAAATATAAACAACCTGACAAATTGGGTTGGTTTCAGTTTTTCAGTCTAAAAACTGAAACCAAGCCGAACCAAACCAACTATGGCTAATAGAAGTCTAATACTTCTTGATGTAGCGCAATCTAGCTACTCCCTGCTAGAGGTGATCTGGCTTCCAATCAGACGACAAACTAGATTGATCTGCAAAAGGAGGATCAGAGAACCCGGGGTGCCTTGGGACCGAGGTGGTCCTGATGCGACCTTGTACCGAGGTGACCTCGTCCGAGGTGACCCGTGCCGAGGTGGTTTGAGTATCAGAACTCGATTTGTTGCGGACTTGGTATGTCGGGCTAAGCTATCATCTATTAGTTAGGTCGTGTCCACGTGTCCCCCTATTACTAGGTCGGGCCAAATCACCCTTCATCAATTTCCCCCACTCCCTGAGCCAGGGGTCCCGACCCGGTGCGGGGAGTTCATGACGAGTCCAGGTGGATTTGGTACGAGCTCTAGGTGGTCTGTCGAGTAGATCAATTGGTTGGACCTGTTCAAACTTTCAGTTTAACTAGCAACAGCCCGGGTTGCATCAAGTGTACGCGCGGATGTCACGCTGTTTATGGACTTCGCGGACGTCAAAAACTCGCTCAACCGATTTCGTCCTCGGGCGTCGTGCAATCGGTTTTCATGAGAGCCGTTGGATCAAGAAGATCTCAACCGTTGATCACCTCGTAGTTGAACTATAAATAGATGGCCGAAGGACCCCTCTTCCTCGCCAAAAATTCTGTGAGTGAGCTCTCCCAAGATCGCGTTGGAGTCTTTCAACTCCCTACTTCCTTCTTTGTATTCCGAGGTCGTTCTTCTTTTGGTGAGTTCTTCTTTTCTTAGTTTGTTCTCCCTTTGTTGTTCTTGTTTTAATCATGTCTAGTGCTAGCATAAATAGGCTCTTAGGTGATTCTACTGAGCTCGAGGGTGCCGAGGTGCAATCCTCGGCTCCCGCTGGCGAGGTCAGCTCCCGCTGGCGAGGTCAGCTCCTCGCTGGGTAACTCCCCTCTTTGCCCTTTAGAGGAGACTTCCTTACCTGGAGTTGGGCCATCTCGGCCTGGGGAGCCCGAAGCTTGGGAGGAGGGACCGACCTCCAGAGAGGATGTCCCATCTTCTACTCGGGGTCGGGATCTGGATGACTTCGGTCCTTCTACCGTGACCTCGGATAGGTTATTGTCTTTGGTAGCTCGCTACCGTCTCCCTGATAGCTTAGTTTTTAGCGTTCCTTTAGGTAAGTATCCTTGGGCTCACGATCACCATGAGCTCGCAGTTTTCAAAGAGCAGCTCATCGCCATACTGCGCTTCCCGCTCCATCCATTTATTATAGAAATAGTCAAGTTTTTTAACATTACCATCGACCAACTACACCCAAACTCTATCCGTAACATAGTAGGTACTATCTCCCTATTCCACGAATACAACCGACCTCTATCCTTAGACGTCTTTAGTTCGATCTGCTCAATCAAAAATAATTCCACTTGTCTGTACGGGGACGTCCGAAAAAATTACTACATTTCTCCTCGGCCCGAGTTTAAAATCCTGTTCGGTAGCTCGAACAAAGTACCGCCCTGGAAGAGAATATACTTTTTTGTTCGGAATCTTGAGGGATGGCCTTTCCCGACTCACTGGAGGGTGGCTATCAAAGATCCCGGGGTGACCTCGGCCTGGAGATGAAAGATTTCTTGGCAGAGGAGAAGCTTGTGCGAGCTGGACTGAGCCCTCCTGGTAGGTCTTCACCTCGGTACTTACTTTAAGTTTTCCTTAGTTTGCGACTAACCTTTTCTTTTCCTCTTGCAGTAGCCATTCTGGAGGTCGATGTTGAGAACCTTCTCCAAAGCTAACAGAGAGGGAAGAAGAGGAAGGCTTCAAAGAAGTCTCGCCAGGAGGCCGGTCCTTCTACCCCCGTTCCATCCGAGGTCATTGTGTCGGAGCCGATCTCTGCCGAGCTCCCGGAGGAGGAGGTCCACCCTTAGCCTCCCGTTGTGGACCTGGATGAAGACCAGGAGGAAGGTGTTCTGCCTCACGAACCGGAGAGCACTTCCTCGCTTGAGCCTTAGCTCCCAAAGGAAAGTATAATGACCCCTCGACTCGGGCTGCTCAAGAGCAAGGATGCCGTTTTTCTTGTCGAGGTTGCAGAGTGGGCTAATATGCCTACGAGTCAGCTCGGAGGCCGGGCTGCCAGCTACTACATGGTGGTAAGTACCTTACTTTACAGTTCATTTCCTTGTCAACCTTTTAAATGTACTTACCTCTGTTTCCTTTACTAGGTGAACTCCGTCATTCATTCATTGGTCTATCAGCCCGAGGTCTGCCTGAAGCAAGCTCGGGAAACTGAGGAGAAGGCACAAAAACTTTACCACAAGCTGGACATAGCTCGGGGCGAGGTTCTTCGGGCCAAGAAGGGAGCTCGAAGCCAACAGGAGTTGATCCTGGCGCTGACCGAGGAAAAGAGGAAGCTTCAACGTGAGATCGAGAATCTTGAAGCAATGATCCAAGAGCGTACTGAAATCTTCAAGACCGCCATTCGAGAGGTGCGAGCTAAATAGAAAAAACACGCCACCAACCGCTTCAAGGAATCTCTAGAGTTCCACAATCTTCAGGTCGAGTATGGATCGAGCTCTTACCGTTCCGGCTTCAAGTTGTGCAAGTATCTGATGCGGCAAAAGTTCCCTGAGCTTGACCTCAGAGTCGTTTCTATGTCCGATCTTGCCCCAGAAGTGGCGAAGGCGGCAAATGAAGAGCTCGGATCTTCCGAAGAGGACAACGATGATGAAGTCCCAGAGGTGGGTCCATCAGATCGGGAGGACGCGGAGGAGGAGCGTATGGAGACCGACCTGACTGGCAGTCTGGATGCATGATCTTTGCTTTTTTCTTTAGACCGCTTTAATGTACACCCAGAGCCTCTGAACTTGGGTTATAATGAAAGTTTTTTGCTTTTTTCTTTTCTCTTGTACTAAACATCTTTACATCAAATAAAATGAAAACATTTTGACTTTTTTCTGCAAAATTTTCTAAGTGTGAGCAATTTCCAAACTGGCGAACTAAACCAGATAGAAGTAGGCATATCTAAGAAAAATTTTTCTAAGTGTTGGTTACCCCGAACTGTCGAGCTACTGAGCAAGACTACTAGTAGGGGAAACTTCGCATAATGTACGCCGAGGTGAGCAGACATTGTAGGGTATATACCCGACCTGTCTGCACACATGCTACTTGCTTAGAGGTCGGTTGTCCATTAGAGCTAGTGGGTCCAACCTATTATTATATGCTGAACTAGGCTAGACGTTGTAGGGTTTATACCTGAACTGTCTATGCCGAAGAGGCGACTAGGACTTGTCTGCCCATGCCGAGGAGGCGACTGGGACTTGTCTGCCCATGCCGAGGAGGCGACTGGGACTTGCCTGCCCATGTCGAAGAGCGACTGGGACTTATCGTAGTGCCAAGGTCTTGTGTCAGCTCGGCATCAGGCCCTTAAGCTTCTGGGAGTGACTCGTAGTCCTCTCTCTAGTTCGACGACCACAGGTAGTATCATTTCAGGTTGTCGATGTTCCATGCTCGAGGTACTTGTTTCCCTTCCAAGGTCTCGAGCTCGTATTTACCTTCCCCGAGTACCCGTCTTCCTCGGTACGGACCTTCCCATTTCGGTCCGAGCTTACCGACACCGGGCTTAGGTACCATAACCTTCTAAAGAACCAGGTCACCGACACGGAAGTGTCATTTCTTGACCTGGGTGTTATAGTACCGAGCCACTATCTGCTAGTAGGCTGCAGTCCGAATGTACGCTAGGTCCCGTACTTCTTCCACCAGGTCGAGGTTGGTATGGAGCTCGTCATCGTTTGTCTCCTCGTTGTAAGCCTCTAAGCGCAGTGTTGGCACCTCGATCTCTGCTGGGATCACCACTTCCATGCCATAAGTGAGGTTGAAGGGGGTCTCACCCGTGGCGGTCTTGACGGTAGTCCGATAGGCCCATAACACACTAGGTAGCTCATCCACCCACAGTCCTTTGGCTCGGGCTAAGCAAACCTTCAGTTCACAGAGTATGGCTCTGTTGGTAACTTCTACTTGCTCGTTTGCCTGGGGGTGTGCCACTGAGGTGAAGCTTTGTTGTATTCCCATCTCGACACACCAATTTTGCAACTTGATGTCCTCGAACTACTTTCTGTTGTCGAAGATGAGTACCCGAGGTAGCCCGAAGTGACATACTATATTCCTCCTGAAGAAATTTTGTATGTTGCAGGCTGTGATCGTCGTTAGGGGTTCTACTTCTACCCACTTCGTGAAATAATCCACTACCGCTACCAAGAATCTCCTCTGTCCTGTCGTTGGCGGGAATGGGCCAAGAATGTCGATTCCCCACTGTGCGAAAGGCCACAGGCTGGTGAGGTATTTGAGGTCGACGGCAAGTCGGTGGTGGATGTTGGCAAGCCTCTGACACTTATCGCACTTCTTGATGAGCTCGAGTGCGTCTGCCTTCATTGTAGGCCAATAGTACCCTTGTCGTAGTGCTTTCTGGGCGAGAGCCCTGCCCCCCAAGTGTCCACCACACAAGCCCTCATGGGTGTCACGGAGAATGAGCTCGACCTCTAAAGGTCACAAGCAGCGCAAGTAAGGGAGCGTGATAGATCTCCGGTACAGCTATCCGTTTATAATGACGTACTTAGCCACCTGGTGCTCTACCCTTCGGGCATTGCGATCTGTAGGGAGGGTTCCGTGAAGTAGATAGCTCAGCTTGTACTACAGGAGAGACCTCTCCTGCCCCCCCCCCCCTAAGATTGCTAGGACGAGGTAGGTAAAGGGATGAGAGATCCATTGTATGGACGCCCAAATCATGCGGAATAAACGGGCGAATTTCAAAAATTTTTCTCTCCCTTCAACTGGGAATTGCATTCCATATTTAGAAAATCATATTTTCAAAGATCATTTCTGAACCATAAACTGAACCAGATCTGAACCAAAAGGAGTAGGAGAGGATTATACCTGATACGGAGAAGTAGTATCCCCCAACGAAAGTGTTCACGCCAAAAGAAGGATCCAAAGACTGCTTCCACTGAAGATGGCACAGTGCAGGATGGAGCAGAATCAATAGTATTCTTCTCCAAGAATTTTGTCCTTCGCAAGAAACAACAGGATGGCACGTGAGCACAGCTTCCTATCAATTCTTTCTTAAAGAACTGATGTCAAGATCGAATCTTGACTTCTCCCACAATTGGAGATCGAACTGGCAAACAGGGCGGCAAGAACAAGGAGGCAGCAAGAAAGAATTCTGTAGGGTTGCTTAATTCTTTCTTCTGTGTTTTTCAGCACTAAAGAGGATGTGAGTATCTCATTCATCTAAAGGTTGTCGCCCCTTCCTTCTTTTGTAAACCCAAAGGATTAGCTCCTAATCCAATTAGGAGCTGCTTATCCAAATCATATT
>NW_010729101.1:2198606-2342265 GCF_000365185.1 Nelumbo nucifera | reverse complement strand
CTAACACGAGTCTCATTAAGTGTCCAGTTTAAGGGTATTACACAGAAACATACCAAGGGAACATGAATCAAATATGCACTTTTATTCATTTACAATAAACTCATAAAGTACATCATTCTGATTGAAGCTAAGGGCATACAAAACTGTCTAACAGTAGGTCCTCTATGTGCACGGTCCGCATGGTGTTACTGCTTGTGCTGGCTAACTGGGACAAGGAATCAGCCTCAACGTTCTCGGACCTCGGGATCTGCCTAATGAAATAAGATTGGAAGCTGCATAGCACCTCTCTGACCTTGGCCAAATAAGCAGCCATGGTGGGGTCGCAGGCTTCATACTCGCCGCTGACCTGGTTGACCACGAGCTGGGACTGGGAGTCATTGCAAATGATGAGGTGTTTACCCTTTACTTCCTTCACTAAGGTGAGCCCGACTACTAATGCCTCGTACTCTGTTTCGTTGTTGGGCACTATGGACCCGAACCGGAGCGCGTATTCCAGTTTCTCCCCGCTTGGTCTGTATAGAATTATGCCCGCTTTGCTTCCTTGCTGATTGGACGAGCCATCGACGTAGAGGATCCATGGCTCCTCGTCCCAGGTCGGACCTGCTCTAACCGGGATTGGTGTCATGTTGGTTGATGCTTCCTCCGTGTGCTCGAGCTCGGCCAGTTTGGGGGTTGCGGTGCTGAACGTTCATTCTTCCATGAAATCGGCTAAGGCTTGGGCCTTAATCGCCGTCCGAGGTTCGTACTGGATGTCATACTCACTGAGTTCGATGGCCCATTTCGTCAGTCTGCCAGACACCTCAGGCTTGAGCAGGATCTCCGTCAGAGGCTTGTTGGTGCGGACAACGATGGTGTGGGCTTGGAAGTAGGGACACAGCTTCTAAGCTGCTATGACTAGCGCGCACAACAGCTTCTCGATCTCCAGATACCTTGTCTCAGCATCCTACAAAACCTTGTTAACATAGTAGATGGGTCATTGGACCCGATTTACCTCTTTTATTAGTACCGAGTTGACTACCTCGTCACTCGCGGAGAGGTACCACTTTAAAATATCTCCCTCCAGGGTCGGGTCAGAACCAGGATACTAGCTAGGTAATTGTTTAGCTCATCGAAGGCGAACTAACACTCCGCGGTCCATTCGAAGTCTTTGCTTTTCTTTACGGCCTTAAAGAAAGGCAGGCAGCGATCTGCCAACTTAGACATGAAGCGGCTATCCTGTCATTCAGTCTCTGAACCTCCTTTAGCTTGCGAGGTGGTTTCATATCTAAGATGGCCTTTATTTTCTCGGGGTTGGCTTCGATGCCACTTGTTGGGATTTAATTTCATGTTGTATTTACACAAAAATTCAAAGACACTTTTCAAATCATTCAATAAAAATTTTGAAAATTGGGTCTTAACAACCATATCGTCAACATAGTATTCAACTTTGTTGTCGATTAACGGCTCAAAAATCCTATTTACAAGTCTTTGGAAGGTTGCCCCAGCGTTTTTTAGTCCGAAGGGCATAACCTTATAACAATACAGTCCGAGCTCGGTTATGAAGGCCGTTTTTTCTTCATCGGCAGGGTCCATCCTAATTTGGTTGTATCCCGAGTACGCATCTAGAAAGCTCAACAACTCATGCCCTGAGGTTGCGTCCACTAGGCGGTCAATCTTGGGCAGCGGGAAACAATCCTTTGGGCAGACTCGATTCAGGTTGGTATAATCGACGCATATGCACCATCTACCGTTGGCCTTTTGTACCAGAACTGGGTTAGCTACCCAGCTCGGGTAATGGACCTCCCTAATGAAATCGGCCGCTAAGTTTCTCGACCTCCTTGTCAACTATCCTCCAGTGCTCCGGGGCGAGGTTGCATTTTTTCTGTCTAATGGAACTGACTAAGGGATCAATATTTAAGTTGTGAGTTAGGACTTTAGAATCTATGCCGGGCATTTCTGCCGCGGACCATACAAAGACATCTAAATTTTTAAATAAAAACTTACCAGATGAGAGCGGAGCGGTTCCTCGATCGAAGCGTCGATCTAGAGAGTCTTAGTTGGATCTTCTATTGAGACTGGGATGTGAACTGTCTCTTCTGTTGGTGTAGCTCGCTCCTCGACATACTCCGTAGATTACTCGAGCTCGATGTCAGCCGTTAACTTGGCTTTCCCCTTGAGGGTGGCAACGTAGCATTTGCGAGACTCGAGCTGGTTGCCTCGCACAACCCCTACTCTATAGTCCGTAGGGAACTTCATCGCCAAGTAGTAGGTAGATACTACCGCACATAGGGTGTGTGTAATGGGCCGACCTACTATGGCGTTGTATGGGGATGGAGTCGTGACCACTAAGAAAGTGCGCTCGAACCTTACAATATTGGGCCACGTGCCGACCTCCACAGGTATTGAGACTCGCCCTAGCGGTCTGACCTCTTCACCGCTGAAGCCTACCAAGGGGGTATCTGTCGGCTTGAGATCGCTTTCTTGGAGCTAAAACTTGTCGAAGACGTCCTTGAATAGAATGTCGGCCGAGCTGCCCGAATCTACTAGGACGCACTTGACTCTGAAGTCATTTCTCCTCAGCTTTATTACCAGGGCATCATCATGAGGATATTGGATCCCGCGTGCATCAT
This sequence comes from Nelumbo nucifera, assembly GCF_000365185.1. The sequence continues at coordinate 2,339,656 of NW_010729101.1, read as the reverse complement.
CTTCCGTGAAGTAGATGGGGTCTTCAAGTCTGGGTCGCTTTGATGGATTCTGCTCCTCGTTTTCTAGTTCACGAACTGAAGCTCAACCTGCTGCCGAGGTGCAGCTCGCAATGATGGACCCGCCAGTAATCATGTTGATTACTTCATGGATCGGCCTTTCTTTTGGCAATTGCCTTGACGGCTACTCACTCTATTTGCTCTTGGACTCGGGAGAATTTCTTCTTTGCTCCCCCTGCTGGTCTGTTTGGTGATCTGCTTGGTTCCTATCTTCTTTTTGTATAAAGTTTTTTAGATATCCGCGACGGATAAGCTCTTCGATCTCATCACGGAGATTTCTACAACTTTTGGTACTACGACCGTGGTCTTTGTGAAAATGACAATACAAATTCCAGTTTCTGGTGGCGGGTCCCCCCTCAACCGAGGTGGCCACTTGACATAGGAGGAGTCCTTGATCGCCATAAGGATTTCTCCTCGCTTCGCGTTGAGGGGTGTGTAGCTTGTCCTTTCAACCGGCGGAGTTCTGGAACGCCGACCTGACTTATGAGATCACGAAGGAGATCGGCTTCCAGACTTGTTTCCTCCCCTAGTCGAGGACTTGCTCTTTCTTCGTTTATTGCCACCATTACTTGTGTTGTCACCTTCTCTCTTTCTCTTTTCTATCAGATTTTTAGTCTTTTGATTCATCTCCTCCTCGGTCCCGATGAACTGATCGATGAGCTTGAGAAATTCGGTGATGTCTTTAGGCTTGTTGGTCACTACATGCCACTTGAACTCCCTGTGGGTTATACCTTTCTTCGCTGCCGTGAGCCTCACAGTTGGATCTAGGTCGGGGATTTGTAAGCAGGTGTCATTGAAGTGTTTGATATAGCTACTGATAGACTCCCCTTCTCTTTGAACTACATTGAGGAGGCTTTCTTGGGACCTCGGGCACTTTTTGCTAGTGATGAAGTGCGAGGTAAACAACTCTACGAACTGCGCCCAACTTCTGATTGTTCCTGGCGCGTGGTTCCGGTACCATGTGCGAGCTACTTCTTTGGATGTGGTGGAGAAAGCCACGCACATGTAGGACTCGTCAGCCCCGGCTAGGTGCATATGGGACTGGAAGGAGTCTACATGGTCATTCGGGTCAAAGGATCCGTCATACTTATCGGGAGGAGGCATTTTAAAGTCCTTTGGCATCGGGGTTGCCAAGAACTCAGAGGACAAAGGGGATGACCCGGAGAGGAGAGGAGCGGTCTTTGTGGCTGCTGAGCTCGCCTCCTCTTTACCCTTTACTTGATCTGGCTGGCTGGGCCTAGCGAGTTGGCTATTCTGAGCTGTGGTTCGGCATGCCTTGCGACGCCTTCGCTGCTGCTTCTTTGTCGGCTCCGCATTAGTGTTGCTGACCTCTGTATGGTCGGGTACTGTTCTGGCGTGGGGTGGCTCTGGATGCTGAGGCTGGCTGCCATGTATGGAAGGGCCTCGCCTTGAGTTCGTGGCCAGAACCCCAAACTGGTTATCTGCGAGCGAATCTTCTTGATGCGAAGGCCGAGGTAGAATAGCCCTTGCGGGCTGAGTATCTCCTAATCTGCTTCCAAGGTTGCCCTGTGAAGCGGGCGGAGTGACCTGTCTGTCCCTCCTACCGCGGGGTGAGACCTGGCTCCCTAGAGGAAGTGGAACCTGGGAAGTCTCGCCTCGGCGGGTAGAGCGAGTGTTCTGTAGACGAGGTTGATTCTGTTGTACTGCTGGGTGCCGGGGTGGAACCGGCTGCTAATTTTGCTACAGTGGAGGAAATTGTTGCTGATACTGTTGCTGGTAGAACTAGTGGAGGACTTGTTGTTGATAGTGCTGGAACTGTTGGACCTTAATGGCCCATACACAGTGTACCAGGTTGTCGAATTGGGCTTGCCCGACTCTAGGGGAACCATAAACGGTTCAGCGAAGGTCACACCAACTACAGGAGGGAGTGGCGCATTTACTTGTGTAGTCGCTTGGGGCATGGTCAGCGTTAGGACCTCAACCATAGTAAGTAGTATGGTGAACTGACCGATCCAGATAGACGGGAACTGAGGCTGCCCCCCGAAGACATTCATTTCATTGTTTTGTCCGACGTTGCTGGAAGATGTCATGGATTTCTGTGTTGTTGATGGTGGAAAAGGCTTTTTTGTAGCGTTTCCCACAGATGGTGCCAAATGATGTAGTGCGATCTAGCTGCTCCCTACTGGAGGTGATCTATCTTCTAGTCAGGCGGACTAGATTGATCTGCAAAAGGAGGATCAGAGAACCTAGGGTGGCTAGCCCGACGAGGTCGCTCTGATGCTTAAGTTAGCAAACTTGTTGCGAGCTGAAAATTGTGCCCTCGAGGTTGGAGCCTTTATATAGTTGAGTCCTCGTGGGTTTCGCGGAGCAGTTCTGGGATACTCGTCACGATGAGATCCGTTTCCGCGTTAATCAAGGGATAACATTGCTAACTGATAAGGCTTATCAATTCCGCCCGAACCGGGCGGGGGGAAGATAAGGCTTACCGTTACGAGGCGTGATCCCGTGAGGCTCAGAATCTGATGGAGAGATTTCCGAGGTCGCCATGTAGTGGTCTGAGCCAGTATCCCCGAATTGATGCTCTTTAGTTCCAAACTGGAGTGAACGTCGAAGTGCCTTGGGACCAAGGTGGTCCTGATGTGACCTTGTACTGAGGTGATCTCGTCCAAGGTGACCCGTGCCAAAGTGGTTTGAGTATCCGAGCTCGATTTATTGCGAACTTGGTATGTCGGGTTGAGCTTTCATCTATTAGTCAGGTCGTGTCCACGTGTCCCCCTATTACTAGGTCGGGCAAAATCACCCTTCATCACTTCTAGTTTTGGAATACAAAACAATGGGACTCCCTTCACTTTTAAGACTTTATACAATACTTTTTACAAATATGGACAATTGAACTCCACTTTAATTATTACTTTTTTTTTTTTACATTAGTCTTGAAGTTGGATACGATTGGGCTCCCCTTCATTCATTACTTTTTGTAATAGCCTTGAAGTTGAAGAGACTTACACAAAAATGACAACTATCTTTGAGTTTGGGGTAGCATAGACGTAGCACTCAGCAGCCTATAATGACTTAGAAAAAGATGGTGTTTGACTCAAACATGCACTGAGCCAAATCAACCAATAAGATCCATATACAAAATAGATAAAGGAGATTAAAAATCAATAAATCACCCTTGATGAGAAATTGACCATCCCCAAACCAACTTGACCAAACCAAAAAACGGGACCCTTCATGTTTGGGTCAGTTTTTCTTTATAACCGGCCGGTTTCAGGTTACTTGTCTATCAAACCGACTAGGTCGGTTCGGTTAAGCAAAAAACTAATAACCGACCCAATGCGAACCATGAACATCCCTACTGTTAATCCATGATTATCTCAATACATCTGTTGATATTTAGGTTGTGTTTGGTTGCAATGTAAATAAATTTACATTGATGTGAAATTGTGACGGTGCAAATGATTTCAGTGTAAATTCTGACATATTCTTGTTTCAAAATTTAGCTTATTTTGTTTGATTACATTACAAATGAAATAAATTAAGACATGAAGCATAATAAAATAAAACCCAAAATAAAATTAAATGAGAATTTACATTTTTTTCATTAAATTGCACTCCCATACATCTGTATTAATGCAAATAAGATTGCATTGCAACCAAACACAGCCTTATGAAATATTATGGATGGTATCATGGTAATCATCATCAAATATTCAAACACGTGACTAACTGTACTCACTAGCAGTGGCAGTGAAGGGATATCAGTTTGCCTTTGAATCTCTAATTCTATACTTGGCCCAACCCATAAACCCAAATGAAAGAAAAGTGAAAGAAAGAAATCCAATTCGAGAGTCAGGAGATACAAAATGAAACCAGGAAACTCTTCCACACCAAAACTAGAATTGGGTAGACACCATTAACAATTGCAAACTTCTCATTTTGAAGCTTCAACCAAGAGTAGAATTCATCTGCAAGAAATCATTTTATAATTTCTTCACTATTTCTGATTCTTCTTTGGATGACATTAACAAGTGATTGCAGACGCTTCTTAATGATTCAAAATATCATTCATGTCTTAATGATACAGAGAAGAGCATCCGTAGGTTTAAAATAGAGAAAAATTAAGAAAATTCGGAAATTATGGGACTGATCAAAGAAAAGGAAATGATAGATGATCTCATGAAATTATGGGACAATTAATCATGTGCTATCACATGCAAAGGGAATGTGAGGATACGCTAATGGAATTAAAGGGCAAGAATTAAAGATAGGGGTGAAATTGGATCGAAGTTTAATTAAACAGTTTGGGCTAAAGTTAAGTTAGGCTCAATTCAAGTTGGATTTTAATCGTGTTCAATTAGGCTCAATTCAAGTTCGATTTTAATCGTGTATATGTGTATTTTGAACATTCATCGGCTCTGTTTGATTACACCCTTCTCAGATCTCTGTCCTCTAGTCTTGAAGAATCAGATGGTATGCTTGAAGAAGAGGATTTGGTTTTCACTTTTCCCCCTCTTTTTTCCTCCTCCCTGTATCTTGAGCTCATCAGTAAAATGTATTTTATTTTATTTTATTTTTAATAGAAAAATTAAAGAAACAAGAGGCTTAATGACAACGCAAACACGTTATCCAGCTAAGAAGTTTGCATGGGTGAGCTCTGCTCTCTCTTTCCGGTGCATGGATGATGTGGATTGTAATATGAATGGAAGTGCACGTTGGTGTGAACAAAGTATGTATTTGGTATACTTTTCATTTATTAAATAAACGTTTGTATTTGATTTTTCTTGAAAACAAAGAAAAGTATTTGACGTTTATGGACAACTAGTATCCACGGTTCGGTTAATCGAACCATAGCCTTTTTTAGTAAACTGAATCGGTAGTATCGGTTTTTTCATTTTGTCAAATCAAAACCGAATCGGTACCACCGGTTAATCGGTTCGCCGGTTTTGGTTTTTTGACCGGTTCGGTTCTTCGGTTTTTTATATATATAATATATATTATATAAATATATCTATATCACTAGATTATAAATAATAAATGATATATAATATTATAAATATTTTAAAATATAATATATTTGTAAATAGATCATTATAAATATAATATAAGTATATATTTATATATAATGAATATATATTTATATAAAATACATAGAAAATATGTGACATATATTACAAATATTTATAAAATATACATATAAATATATATACCAGTCGGTTCGATTAACCATTGGTTTTTTTATAGGTTAATCGAAAACTGAACCGGTCCTTCGGTTTTTCAAAAATTTTGAACCAAAACCGAATCGACCGGTTCAGTTAACCGCATTTTGCGGTTCGATTTTCTCGGTTCAATTCGGTTTTTCGGTTTTTCATAGACACCCCTAAGTGGAACAGTGAATAAACAATCAATTGTTGGGGATGAAGTTTCCCCTGCGGTTGATGTGCAAATAAATCAAAACTCACTTTTGTGAATATCAATGCATATAGATGAATATGATGGAAAAATGCTGATTTGACTATAACATGACAATATTTTGATAAACACTTATCACAAAATGCCCATAGAACAAAACACACACAAAAGCAAGTGCATCAGAACTGACATTTTCACGTATATTTATTAAAACCCAAAATCTGCCTTTCATCTTATCTATCTATCTATCTCTCTCTCTCTCTCTCTCTCTGTATATATATATATATATATTAAAACTAGTCCTGCCATGTCAACATAGCTCTCCTGCAGGAAACCCCCTTCCCAATTTTTTGTTTTTTTTGAATTTTTTATTTTTTTAATTCCACATAATTACCCATTAAACCAATAAGGAAATCACATATACCTAACTATTTCTAACAACCATAAAGTTTTTCTAATGTTTAGCCAAGTGGCACCACTTTCCCCCACTTCCTCCTAAATTGTCTCTAATTCCTATTTATCTTCCAAATTTATCTCTAACTCCTATTTATCTCTTATATTATCTCTAATTTGAAACAGAGGTTCTCTCCTAAACTATCTCTAATTCCTATTTAACCTCTCCCCCACTTTTTATCTATATCTATCTAAAGAAAGTTTCAATTAAAAAAATTCGGAACTATTTAAATGTTATAACAAAATTATATACTAATTTTAAAATATTTATTCAAAACACAAAAAATTAATAGATTTAATAATATTCATATTATTAATAATTCAATATTTTTACAAAATTCATCATGAAATTATGTAATGATAATAAAAAATATAATTTTACGAATAATTCAATTTAAATGTTATTCAAGTAATAATAATTTAACATTAAAAAATAAAACATTATTTAAATATTTCAATAACTAAAAATATTAAACAAAAATATTAAAAAAAGCTAAATAATATAACAAAATATTTAACATGACAAAATTTTAAATAATTAAAATAACGAAATTATGTAATAAATTTAATATTTTAATAGAATTCATAATAACGAATTATGGATAATAATTTAATATTTTAGAAAATTAATTATATCCATATTATAATAGAATTAATAATATTCATATTATGTAATAATAGTATAATTATAATTTTATGGATTATTAAATTCAATAAATAATTAATATTTTAAGAACTTAAATAAAAATATTATTTAAATAAGTAAATAATATTGTAAATAACTAATTTCACTTATATCAATTAATAATTATAGAAAATAACTATCAACAAAATTGTAATTATTTGTAATAATATTACAATAATAGTGTATATTCATTATATATTTATATTTACTATAGTTAATATTTGTTTTATTTTCAGTAATTATTTATTATTTTTAATAAATATTCTTTCAATAATTATTTTTAAATGTATTTTTATTTTGTTATTTAATATAAAATTATCAATAATTATTGGAGATTAAAAAACTATTGTTTAACTTTTGAAATTTAATTTATCATATTTATTGTATTTTTGTTATAAATTTATTTTTAGTAATTATATATTTTATAATTTATAGATTAATACTTATTAGAGATTAAACTATTATTTAAGATTACACTATTTATTGACTAATTTAGTATATTTTCGGTATTTATTATATTTTTGTAATTGTTGTATTTTTATTGTATATCTATAATATTTTCATTATAAACTTATTTTCAATTATTGTGTATGTTTGCTATAAATTTTCAATAATTATTGGAGATTAAACTATTGTTATTTATTAGAGATTAGACTATAAATTTAGTTGAAATTATGAGTGTTCAATGATTGATTCAGTTCAGGCTGTTTTGCCAACCAAATCAATTAGGTCAAGTCTGCAGTTTGTCACTCGAAATCGAATGACCATTAGTGAAAACCCACCAACTCAGGTTGTATCGATTTGGGTCTATTTTTGGTTTAGTTTGCTAGTTCAAAAGATTTATACTTAAAAAATTAACTTTAAATTTCATAAGTTACAATGATATTATTAAAAAAATAAATTACAAAAATTGAATCTATGATATAAAATATTTTAGAATAACAAATATGGGAATTTTCCTACTTTCCCATATTACAAAATTAAATTTAAAATATAAAATATTAATATATTTATTAAACCAAAGCCGATATGAAATACTAGAAAATCAACTAACTCGGGTTGAGTTTGATCGGATTGTTTATTAAAAAGTTCAAATATAAAACAATTATATATTCTTATGTATTTCTATTGTTTAACTCACCATGCCTCTCCTTGCTCCATTACCCCCCAACATTCTCTTTGACTTTCTCTCCTCTCCCCTTCCCACCACTCCCATTAAGCCATGTCACCCAATTACCTAAAAATATTCCTATAATCTTTCTCCTAAGATATCTCATTTAAACCAATAGGAAAGTATCATGTTGCCTCACTCCCTAATGAATTTCTAAATTGTATCCCCCCAATCTATATCCATTCTCCCTCATTTAAAATTTTCATATTAATTAATAAATAGTTAAATACTGTTAACATTTAATCTCACTCATATTCAATGAGTATTAAATAGTGTTATTACCAAAAGTTAATAAATATGGTTAGTAAATTACCAAAAATTAATAAATATTATTATTAATTAACTCATTAACAATATTTTATAGAAATTGAAAACTCTTTAACTAATTTCTATAAAATTGAGAATTATATTTAACAATTATAAAAAAGTATAAAATTTTAGTTATTGTTATTATTATAATTAATAACCAAATACAAATGGGGGAACAAAATATTATAATGTTAGAAAATGAAACTATTAATTAATAAATATTTCAAAAATTGTCATAAAACTACATTTTCATAAAATAATTTTTTTTTTAAATTAGGAAAATTTATTACATTTGATAGATTTTGGAAAATCATTGAAAATTTATGTAATTTTCATTGCAAATTATTGAAAATTATTAAAGATAAATGACTAGGGGAAATGAAAAACTATAATTTGAACAAATAATTACACAAATTATTTAGAGAAATTAGTATAATATTGGAAAAAGGAAATTACTAGTTAGTTTATATTAGAAATTATAAGATAAATTAGTATAATTCTGTAAGTAAACCATTTAAAAAGAAAATAATTTATTTAATAAAAATTTAAATAAATTTGAATAAACTTTCAAAATTACACAAGTACAATAAATTTTCCAAAAATTTCGTAAAATTATATTTTTGAATATTAAACACAATTTAGTGTACTTTTAGAAATTTACCATGTGGTTGATACTCAATATATCATTTTGATAATTTCTATCATCAAATTGAATATTGGGTTGACAGGGACAGTGTTTTCAAAATTCGATCAAACCAGATGGTTAGATTGAAAAATTGGGAACTGAACACCGTTTCTCCTCAGAACCTCTTTTTGACAAACAGACCGTTTGACCCCAAAACAGTTCCCTATCCGGTCCAATTTAAAAACCTTTGACGGGGAGTGGGTGCCTTGCCTTGAGTGTGCAGCATGGCCTAGCCCAAGGCCCGACCAATAGACTAGCTCGATCCACGACATGGCACGGGCCTGTGCCGAACCGACCCCCCAAATTATCCTAGAGGAGGGAGGCACGACCCGGGACGCTCGTGACCCAGCACGGCACGACTCACACTTTGTGCGGGCCACATGCGGGTCGTGTTGTGCCGACCCAACACGACCCAATTTACACCTCTACTTGAACCCGCCCAATATTAGGGACGGGGCAGGGAAATTCGAGGATTCTCCATCCTTGATGAGGAGTGGGGTGCCTTGCCCCTGAACTCGATCAACATTGAGGAGTGATTACCTTGCCCTGAACCCGTGTGACACTGAGGACGGGGCAAGGATGGGGTGCCCTGCCTTGAATCCACCCCATTGTCATTCCTATATAATTGTTAATTATTAGTGGAATTAATAAAAATGTTAGCTTTTATAATTATTTTTATTTATTTTAAAAGTAATCAAAATTTTATTTAAAAATAATAAAAAGAACAAAAATTATTAAAATTATTACAAATTATTAATAAAACTAAATTTATTAAAAAATATCTATTCATATTCAATTAACAATTATTATTTTTTATAAATCAACATTAAATGAAAAATAAAATTATTAAATTTTTCAGATTTTTCCCATGCATCACATGGGTCCCTGCTAGTATTTTAGTAAAACGCATCCTATAGTTTACGATCAATTTACTTAATGCAACATAGATTAAGAATTATTTGTGTTGTTTTCTGAAAATGGTCAAATAACAATCTAAACCAAGTGAAGAAAAAAATTTACGAGTATGAACTAATGGTCGTTTATCCCCAAAGCATCCCTAACACCTCATATCAAGCTTTTAAAAAGAAGAAAACCTTGCTCCCCTCCCCTCTTACCGCAGAACTTGATTAGAGAAGAGGTTGAATGTGTATAATTGAGACTACTAATTTTAGGTAGGTGCCGTTTTCTAGTTTCCATATTGTCTAATAATAATAAATTTAGTGTATATAATGTACACCCTCAATTATGATAAAGAAGATATGCTAATTATGGTGATACTTGGTGTGCATCTGCATTTTACGATTAAAATCATTAATTTTCACTTCCATTTAATGCAAGGTTGATTGATTAGGTGTAATTTGGCAAATCATTTTAGAAACATCTTCAATTTAGATGGCCAAAAAATGTAATGAATTTTTGGAGTTTTATCTTTAAAGATGTAGACTGAAAAAAAAAAACAAATTGCATTAGACTTTCGAAATCACTCCGTCTCTACAAGTCGCACAACCATTCCCTCTCTCACATTGCTTGAGGTTCTATCAATATCTCTGTTGGGGTGACTCCCTTCGAGGAGTCCCCCTTTTCCTTTATCATCTCTTTTCTTTCTTATTTGTTTTTTCATCTTTTGGCAGGCGTTTTGACAAGGGGTCACTGGCTCTTGGATCTTGCATTGAGCTTTCGATACTAGTGGGTGTTGCTTTTCGTTTTGCCATCCATGGTTAAGTCCGAACACAGTTCTTCGGCAGAAACAATTCATGATCAGTTCCATTCACAATTGTCCGACGAATGCCTTTATGGAAGGCAGTTATAATATCTGGTATCGATTGTAATGTTTGGGGTTCTATCATCTTTTGTGAATCTACCCCAACCATGCTATAACGGGCTCTTTGCAATCTCTTTTGGGAACCTGTTTTGTTTTTTCCCTTGCCGTTTATTGTGGATTGGAGTTATGCTTTTCTACTTCTGTTGGTGATTTTTTAGCGTTTGTTTGATTGCAGAAGTTCTTTTATTCTCCTACATCAATTTCTATATTTTGTTCTTCATGAGAAATTGTATTTGGGTTTTGATTGGCCTTTTTAGCAAGTCTATGTACTTGTATCAATTTCTTGAATGAATGAAATATGTTTTAAGCCTTAATTTAAGATCTAAACCGTTTGCATCTTAATTAATTATAATCTATAAAACTGTTAAATGAAAGATTTTAAGAATAGAAAGATAGGGAGCTTCATTTGGTCATTTTGGACTAGCATGAGCTTTCTAGGGTGTAAGTCTTTCAGGTTTTAAAAAGCCTAAAAGAAAAGACTTGTCAAACAACTTATAAGTAAAGCAATTGAATATAGGGGTGTTTTATTGAAATTCACTCTATGGTAGGTTTTAATAAATTTGTGAAACTACATGCATGTGTTAGTAAATAACCCAATTAAGAAAAGCAGATCACTTGATGATTTGAATTTGAAAGCTGACGTGTCCTTTTTAATTGGGATTGGCAAAGAAATGCACTAACATGGCTGCAAGTGGGTCACCATTTTTCATCCAGAGAGCCCTAGTGCACACTAGGCTCTTCGGCTCACCTCTCATCAATCTCCATTGGGGCACATCCACCACAGCCTCGTGCAAGCAATGAAGCAGCAAACAGTGGGTATTGAGTGGCTCGGATGGGTGCGTGATCCACCAGGACCACATTCGGATCGCTATCCATCGCCAAAGTCCAAAGTCCAAAAGGTAAATTCATTCGTTTGGGTCCAATTTAAGGTGAGGCCGGAGTGTCGGACATTATTTTTAGACCAGATTGATGGACATGCGGTTGTTGCCACTTGTCGGGGCTGTCAAACAGGTTGAATTTCAATCACATCCATACTTAACTTTGAGCCCTATTATATGCTCTCTGCCTTCGGTTTCTTATCTTATTGGGTTCTTGAATATGACAATAAGTGGTTCAATTCCAGGTGGGAGTGCAAGTTAGGTTGTCTGATTTTTATTCACATTCAGCCCCATTCAATTTTTTTAAACGATTCTCAATCTAACCCAAATCCAATTTCCACCCATAATACCATGACCCACCGAATTAATGGAGCACATCACATATGTAGAAATTGACAATTTTTTTTTTTTTTATATTTTCCGTTTCAAGATTGACAAAATCTTATTGAATGATATCAGATCTAAATCTAAAGCTTTATCCTGATAAACCAATCTGGTGTTGGATCTAATTCTTAAAGGGCTCTGTGTCTCAAAACAATGGTTTCAAATTTGATCTGATTTGGTTTCAAGTTATTTGGTTCTTAGGCCTCATTTATTAGGTAAATAATAGAATGACATTTTAAACTATAAAATATTAATATAAAAATGGATAAAATTGTCTCATTGTGTTTTATAAAATTTCCTTTTAGGTAAAAAAAGTTATTTATTATCTGTTGATGGATAAGTTTTATATGAGGAAATGGAGTTTATTTTACCATGGGGCCTATTAGTAAATAGAAAAAGAATATTTTAAAGTTGGTCAATAGAAAAAAATACCCATTAACCAATTTTCCCAAATTTATTTACCAATAAATGAACAAAGCCTCAATGCGAAATGAACAATACCAAATGAACAAGTAAACAACCATTAGAGACTTGAGAGAGCCCTTTAAATCAATTTCATTGAATAATGCTTAGAGTACAAAGAAGAACAAACAACTAAGGTGGCGTTTGATAAATCTGAAAAGTTAAAAAGATATTAAAAATGTCTGAAATCTGAAAAGAGCTATGATGCTTTTCCAATTTTTAGATATTCTGAAAAGATAGGGTTGTTTGTGTTGGATCAACCATTGAGCATCTGAAATCCCCAAAATAGACTATCAGATAAATTTGAGTTCAATTTGTACTATTTCATATTAAATAATTTATGAAATTTAAAATAATATCAAAATAATACGAATAAAAAATAATAAATAAAACATTTAAAATTATTAAAAATAATTGATGACTAATAAAAAATATTAAGGTAATTAATACTTAATAAAAATTAAAATAATTAATAATTAAAAAGTAACATAATTAAAATAAAAATAATAATTATTAAGTAATAAAATAATTAATAATTAGTAATTTACACAAGTAAAACTTAAAATAATTACTAATTAAAAATTAAAAATTAATAATTAAAAAATAACACAATTAAAGTTAATAAGGATAACGAATGAATAATAAAAAATAATTAATCGGTTTTGGGCACTATTCATCATCGTTCTTGTTGCGAAGGCGAAACAGGGGTGGCGGTATTCCTATTCCCCCCTCCTCTCTCCAGTTATTCTCCCTCTAAACTCTCTCTCTCTCTCCCCTCTTTCCCCTTCTTCTTCTTCTTCTTCTTCTTCTTCTTCTTCTTTCGAATGCCCAGATCTGTTGTTCATCTTCTTCCTCTTATCATCAAACAGAGAGTGGTGGGGAACTGCAGCGGTAGCTCCAGTCAATTTGCTTCTATCAGCCGATCCCAGCAACAACAGTTTGCTCTTCCCGAAATTTCACCACGTTTGAAGCTGACGCGGATCGGTTTTGGGCACTGTTGATCATCGTTCTTGTTGCGAAGGCTGAACAGGGGTGGCGGTATTTCCCCCCCCCCCCTCTCTCCGGTTATTCTCCCTCTAAACTCTCTTTATTTCCCCTCTCACCCCTTCTCCTTCTTCTTCTTCTTCTTCTTCTTAAATCGCCCAGATCTGTTGTTCGTCTTCTTCCTCTTATCACCGAACAGAGATTGACGGGGAACACGTTTGAAACTGAGGCCTGTTTTTGTCTTTTAACACGATCTGAAATGCATCTGACCACATTAAGAGGCTGGCCAACCTCTTTCGATTTTAGATCTAAAATGGAATTTCAGATCCATATTCAGACCGGATTCTAAACATGCATAACATCTGAAAAACAACATTTTTAGAGGTCTGAAAAGAATTATCAAACGCGCCCTAAAAGATCAAGGAAGAACTAAAGCGGGCTAAACGGTAAGACAGACAAATAGAAACAAAATAAGCAACCTACCTGACAAAACGGTAAATTCAGACTAAACCACCAAACAATAAAACAGATGATCGGAGAACCAAGAATGACCATTTAGCAAGACATTTGCAAATAAACAAGTAAGCAACCATTAGTTAAGGCAGCCCAATTTAATTGATCCATTTTTATTCCTTTGCCCAAATATTAGTTGACGGGAACACTCTCTTTAGCCCCTTGGCTAACTCTAAATGCTATCAATATTATAATCAATTGCTTGAAGTGGCCCATTAATGAAATGAAAGCCCTGCAATCAAAGGACAAGCGGATTTGATAAAGGAGAGAGGGGAAAAATGATGGGCGACCTAACTCTCACAAATGAAGTAATGAATTGAACAGCTTCCGACTTGTATTGCTCTAATAAAAATTAGCTACCCATGAGTCCATTTTTCAAATATAAAAAAGGACAAACAACAGTAGTCATAGATGTGACTCGGTGACTCACCCCATCTTCTCCCTTTTTCTTTCCCTTAAACAAAAGCAACGAAAATACAATCTGCAAGCCAGTAGCCATTGGTCTCTTGTGGAGTTTGTACTGGGAGCCTAACAAATGAAAGAGAGGTACATATTAAACAAACAACAATAATAATAAATAATGGATCGGAACTATGCAAGGGAGGGAGTTACGATGGTGGTGGGTGTAGATCTCGAGACCCCACGGAACGACTCAGGGAGTGAGTATAGAGTAAGATCACAGATTTACAAATTACTTTTTGGACTTTAGCTCGACATTCCAACAAACACCTCAGTGGGTGATAGTGACACAGACTACAGAGACACGCCTTTTTGTTCCAATTCCGCAATCTCTCTCCACCTATATTGCCACCACATCTGAAGTATTATTATTATTATTGCATAATTATTTTAGGTACTTTGGTTTGACATTCTCTACATCTTCAATTCCCCTCCCCCCCCCCTCCCCTTACTTTTCAGTTTTCATCCTCCCTCTCTTCTCTCCCTCTTTAAATTAAACTTCTACTCAAATATCTCTCAATTGTGTTGTCTCTTTCTTTCTCACTGCTTCAACACTACTCAATCTGAGTCTTTTCTGTGCTAAGGTTGATCCACTTTTCAGTTCAAATTTGCCATTCATCTCATGCCTATTCCCCTCTCTGTTTGTCTGTGGATAGAGACTATAAGAAGAGTACAATATATGCAATCGATTCGAAAAGACATGTTTGAACACATGGTATAGGGTGGTTTCTGCAAGTACCCTAGAAGCAGGTGGGGACAATTGGTCGGATAGGGCTGGCGTGGGAACTGCACAACCTGAGCTTAAACCAGGTGGGGTTCCTGTAAAAAGGATGAAATGGGTAGCCTGGTCTCTGTCCTTGGAGGCCCTGTACCGTAGGACAACTGTTACTAAAGGCCTGACCCATAATGGGTATACGGGTCGGGTCAAATGAAAAAAGGACACATGACAGAGTTATATATTAGATATAGTAGTGAATTATGAGTTGAGTGGCATTCATATGGCTTGTGTGGAAAGGGATGCCAATGCCTTAGTGCCATTTCCACTATACCCCAAAAAACCCAATTTTCCTTTTGCCTTTTTAGTAGACAGTATCAGGACACCAAATACGATGTGGGTAGGTCAGAACGCAGAGGCGGTTAGTTTTCAATAGAAGCTGTGGTACATATTGAGCTTCTACATACTCTAGTGGAGGAAATATCATTAAGTAGTATATAATATCCCCCCCCCCCCCTTCTGTCTGTATTATATAATTTAGGCTTTGTTCCATTTAGAGTCACGATGGATATACCTTGTGGATATGTTTTATTCCTTCATTCGTTTTTTTTTCCTTTGGAGCTTTCTTACCTTGACAATGGTATAGAATAGAAAGTTAGAAACCCAAAAAATAAAGTTTAATAGAATTGCATGTGAGTATGTGAATGAGTGAGGCCGTCAGAATATTTCATTGTCGAGTCTATCCAAACTAAATACATCCGTATTATATATTAAGTTCAGGTTCAGGTTCGACTATAGAAGCTCTTTTTATCATGTGTATGGAAAATGTCCCTTCGAAAACACTAAATCATACATGACTGTGTACACAAGACAAGTCTATCCAAATTGAACTATTACAATGATTTGATATTATGATAGCTGTATATGGTGGATGTAATAGAGCCAAATTGGGTTTACTATCTACTTGAGCTCGACTAGATTCAATGATTCAGACCTCAAAACTCTACTGGATTGAACTCAATCGAACTTGATTTTCGGCCATGAATGAATTGAGTTCGAGTTTTTAATTCTTCATTGTGTAGTAAAAAGAAGAGAAAAATGGATAGTAAAAGAAAAGTAAAAGAAACAGGGAAAAGGATTCATTACTAAAATAGAGAGATCTCTTTTGCGTTGTAAGTTTAATATTAATTAAGAATGTTATGTTGCATAATTAATATTCAAATCACTTCCGAATTCTGATGGAGAAGCTTAATATCGTGACTAGTGTTTAGGTAAAGGAGGCATTTGAGGTGGCCACCACCACCAACATGAAATTTTGAAGACAGTTTTTAGCACATGTGGTTTGGACTTTGGAATTAATTTGGGGCAAGCTCGTTGGGGATTCTTAGAAATAGCTTCAAAAGCACAAAGCTAGATTGGGAAAAGGGCCCAAGCAACTGAGTAGTGAGTTGAGTAGGGGAGTGGGTTGGTTGGTAAAAAGAAAATTAATTAAAGAAGAACAGAAAAAAAAAAAAAAGAAAGAAAGCAAAAGTTGTTTTGATTTTTTAAAAGGAGATGAAAATGGGGTGATGAGCAAGACAGCATTATTTTTTCCTGTTCAGTGAGGCTAAAAAATCCAGAGGTCTCTCAGTCTCTCGTTAAAAGCCACGAAGCTTAAAAAACGCATCACCATCAAATGCTCTCCATAAAAAACCCAAAGTTCGCTCCCTCCCACCTCTGTCGCTCTCGTTCGTTGCTTCCCACTCTAATTCTCAGCCCTATAGGAAAACCACCTTCCGTTTTCTATTCCAGTTTTCCTGCTACTTGTCAATAAAACCACCCCCCCTACTCTCTATCTCTGCGAAGTCGACATGGATGTTGGGTCGATGCAAGACTCTTCTCTATATCGGTAGTTTTATGATAAACACAGAACCACCCATTTCATCCATCTCTTTGTCTTTTATATATCTCCCTCTTTTGACATGTTTTGCAAGGGTAGACATTGGGTTCTCATTGATTATCCCCGTTCTGTATTTTTCCCTGCTAAATCTAGAGACTCTGGGCAGAAATAGAAAGACCCATTTCATCACCAAAGGGGAAAGAAGGGTTGTAGACAGGAAGAGTTATAAATTCTGCTTTGGGCAAGGTATGATCATGCTTCTCTCCTTTTATTTATTTTAATCAGTTTGTCGTTTTATTGATCTTTCTTTTGTGCTTTAATGTGGGTTTATTTTGATTTCTGTTGTTATTTTCTCTTTCTTTCTTTCTTTCTTGGGTTTTCACCCTGGCGGGGTGGAATGCCTGGTTACTGGGCTTATGTGCTCTGATCTCTCACCTAACATTACTTTTTCTCTTATTTTCTGTTTTCTTGGATTGCCGCGTGTTAGGGTTTCGAGTTCAGATTTTCCAACAATGGTTGCATTTCTTCAAAATCTTGATATACATGTTTATTTATCGAATATTCTTTTTCTTTCCTTTTCTTTCTCAGTCTTGGCTAAGTTTTTGGTGAGACGGGATCAGTAGTTTGAGTTTCTCTTTGTTGTAGTTAGCTCAATTTGAGGTGCTCGAATGTAACTGAGATTTGTTCCAATCTTTTTTTATTGGTCTTTTTCTGTGATGTCGATTTTCTTAATCTAAAATATGTTTAGATTACCTTATTCCAATGGGAATTTTAATATAAATTATATATTACCTGGTAACTGTTTTGTTATTTCTTCTGTTTTTATTTTCCCTGATCTAAGATCGGAAAATATTGCTATTTGTTATGGGGATTTGTTAATCAGATTTTTTAATATTTTAAGTTCGATCTGATTCTCTATATTATTTTCTGAGATCTTGCATATTTGAAGATTGTTCTGGTTCAGTTAAACTTAATTCAGACGAGACTCCCTTTCTCCTTTTATTGGTGATTTCAAGTTTTTCTTTACTCTCTCTCTCTCTCTCTCTCTGAGGGTATGTGGTCTCCTTAATCCATATGAATAGGTTACTGTTTATTGAGTTTGATCGTTACTTTATTTGTCATTTTATATTTATATTATTATCATTTGGAGGATGGCTATTCTGGTTATCATAGTCTTCTATATCCGAAACTAAAAAAATGGTGGACTTGGGTTATTGTCTGACGACGTTGATTGTTAATTGAGGTTTGTTTATAATTTATGCCCGAGAAATTATCCATATTCTCCTCTTGTCATGGCTTATTTATTTTCCATTGTTTTACTTGATCAATTTTCAAACTTCTATGTTCAACTACTAATTTACTAGGAGCTTTGGTATCTTTCCTTCTCTATATAGTTCTTTCTATAATTTTCTATTATTTTTTGGAGGTAGGTTCTCTCTAATTAGTCTTTTTCCTCCTTTAATTTGACTTGTTTTCTGGGAATACATTCTTTTTCACGGTTCCCATTAACCTGAGATAATGACATGCAAGTTTAGTTTTATCTTTGCCTCAGATTTGTTTTCTTCTTTTCTATCAGGGCATTTTTAAATTTCTTGGTTATGGAGCGGGAAACGTCATGGATCACTGATCGCTTTGAAGACATTGGGAGAGAGGTCCCTGTGGTTTCAGAGTTTGAACCTTTCTTGGAGCTATGTGATGAAGGCAGCAAAGATAATACAATGGTTTCATTGGATGTTATTCTCCCTGATGACTTGTTGGAGCGGATCCTAGCTTATCTCCCAGTTGCCAGCATTTTTAGAGCAGGTTGTGTGTGTAAAAGATGGAATGAAATCGTAAATTCAAAAAGGTTAAATACTGCTTCACAGAAACCCTGGTACTACATGTTTACCAGCACCGATGATCCTATCGGGTATGCTTATGATCCTATTTTTCGAAAATGGTACAGCATCGTTCTTCCCTGTATAGAGACATCTAATTGGTTTATTGCCTCATCATGCGGGTTGGTTTGCTTCATGGATAATGATAGCAGAAGCCAGCTTTTTGTTTGTAACCCAGTCACAAAAGCCTATAAGAGGCTTCAAGAGCCTCCAGGTCTGAGGTATTCTGACTACAGTGCCCTTGCAATATCGGTAGATAGGGCATCTCACAATTACACCATCACAATTGCAAAGTCTAAGCAAGTCCCAGACAACTTCTTTCAATGGGATCTCTCAATCCATGTTTATGATTCAGAAACAATGACATGGGTGACTTCTGCTACAGAGATGTTTACAGGGTGGAGGGGTGGTGATGAGAGTGTCATCTGCAATGGGGTTCTATACTTGTTGATTTATGCAACTGGAGGTGGCATGCGCTGGCCTGATCGCCATGGCTTGATAATGTATGATCTCTCTAGCCGATCTTCCCATGGTTTGCTGATGAGGACCTTTATCCCTGTGCCTTTCTCTCTTACCTGTGGTCGCCTCATGAACCTCAAAGACAAGCTGGTAATGGTGGGTGGGATTGGGAAACATGACCGGCCAGACATAATTAAGGGCATTGGCATTTGGATTCTTGAAGGAAAAGAATGGCGAGAGGTTTCTAGGATGCCCCACAAGTTTTTTCAGGGATTTGGGGAGTTTGATGAAGTCTTTGCAAGCAGCGGCACTGATGATCTCATATACATCCAGAGTTATGGTGGTCCAGCTCTCCTTGTGTTTGACATGAACCACAAGCAATGGAAGTGGTCACAGAAGTGCCCTGTAACAAAGAGATTCCCACTACAGCTCTTCTCTGGTTTTTGCTTTGAACCAAGGCTTGAAGTTGCACCTTGATTTATCTGATTATATTCTCCTTTGATCTATTGGATTGACTTAATTATTCGGTTATTGTTCAGTCGTTTCCTTTTTTTGTTCTTTTTTCATTCTCAAGAGTTCATAGAAAATGTAGTAGTGCATAAAGCTCTCTATTCATGGAAATGCCAATTTCATTCATTGCTTTTTGGAGATGCAAATTGAGATTCCTGCAAGTGATTTATTATTTGCCTTAACCTTGGAAGATGCTAAGAACTGTTCCTATTCCAGTATTTTCCGGTATTCCTCCGACCCAATATTTCTTTTTGCTGAATATTTATGGTTCAAATGGGTTACTGGCACTGCTTTCTCCTTCAATATTTGCATCATTTTCTCCTCTCCCTCGGTCCCACCTTTTTAGGTCCATCGAGTCTGGTGTAATGTTTTTTTTTTTTTTTTTTTATTGCCGCATCAAAATATGGAGATGGACATTTTGCATATGGATTGGTGATCCAGAGGCTTTAATTTCCTAAAACAGGACTTATTCAACCCCCTTGTAGTCAAAACTCAAAAGTGAGAAAGGTGTTCCTCTTTTCGTTAGAGATGGTCGTCTCTGTCCTGAACTCTCTCTCTGCTCTCTTGCAACTCCGAGGCAAAAAATTACGTGGATGTGCATACATTCCAATTCATGCTCGTCTTGTGTAATGTGTCTCTTGCTTTACCGTATTTCACCTGCACCGGGGCTTCTGTTTGCGCTGTATCTGGTCTTTCTCTCATATGAAGGAGTGTGTATGGGTCGTACTATCTTTAGGGTGTACTTGCAGTGTCTTATCGTCCTTTGGCTTTAAGGTGGTTGCAGAATGGAATGGATTAGTTTGCTTTTCCCTCTTTTTTTTTTTTTTTTTCCTGTGGGGTCCAAAGGACGATCGATTTAGTGAGAGAATCAGTATTCGGTGAGATGGGTATGGGTTAATCAAATGTTCAACGAGGGCGGTTGAATCATTCACCGTTTCAATCATAAAAACCTTCCCTATAGTTTCATTTAATCAAAAATCTCTCCTCTATTTTAGAAAAATTCATAGATACTTTCCTTCAGTCAATAATCAAGACGAAAAACGTTAAAAAGATGCTTTTTTTTCAAAATACCTATTTTACCCTCTCCATAATTCGCTCGAACACTTCCTTATATGCATTGTGGCAGAATTGCACTCTTGTACTCCTCCACTCGAACAACCTAGCAAGGACACTTATTCCATGATGCCCAATCCGAGCTTGAGAAATCCCATTGCACTCCTGTATTCTAGAAGTTCTGCCACAGGAGACATCGTCAATATCAGATTTGGCATCCATTTTGCAAACTGGTTCCTATAACCCAAAGCAATGGTAAAGAGATCAATAGAAGGTTTGAGAGAGAGACCTGAAAACTATGGAAATGGCGAGAGCAAGATCGAACGTTGTTACTGTCTTCAATTTTTCTTTACGTCATTTCCTTGAGGACTTGTACAAGAAAAGCAACACATCTATATAATACAAACTTTACAAGGAAAAAAAGGGATGCAAGGACCCTATATCAAACTCTTAGGAAAACAAATTTCTGCCAGACAAATCAAAAGAGAAAATTCAAGACCAAGAATGCAGCTTTGTTCTCCTCCTAGAAAAGGAAATCAAATCAAGGTCTTAAAGGACCAGATTCAGATGGAAATAGAATGTTGGAATGAAAACAAAAGGAGAGAGTCAAAGAAAGATTGCTGAGAAAATAATGAACTTTGATTTTAATTTAACAAACCCCCTTGTAATTTTGAAAAAAAACCTATGGTTACAAACCTCAGTGGGAGGTTTATGGAATTGGCATCCATTGCATGCTGAACAGTCTTCACAAAGTTGGCAATGCTTGAATCCCGATGTAATCTACCATCAAACGATGCCCTCTTACCTTCATCAATCATTGATTGCTGCAATGCGCGAACCACGATTCCAGATCCAATGAGGTTTTTTTTTTTGTCAACAATGTAAACTGAACTTCTTGTTAAAGGATTTGCCATTCTAATTCAGCCCGACCAACATTGTTGATCAATGGATTTTGAGTTCTCCATCTAATCTATTCCTCCAAGACCAACAATCTTCCCTCTCAATGGCGTCGTCCTCCTTCACTCCGATGTAGCCTTTCTCGTATTACTCAATTTGGACATTGAAGCGACCTTCATCTTACTAATTGGAAGTGAGAATGATTCCCCTTCAAACGAAACTGATAAACTCCGCGTAGAACAACATTTTTGAAGCTACTGAAACTTTGGTAGCATTGCCCGTCCTCATCGAATCAGGCAAGTGGCATGGTGGGTCAAGGGGTGACTGGATGCCTCTGCTTGGTAGACTGAGACTGTTTGATCAAAGATGGCAATGGTGTTGAAGCAGCTGTCGAGGTAGTGGGCCTCGAAACAAGAGGAGGTGGGCATCGTCTAGAAGAGGAGGTGGAAGTGGAAAGGTACATGTACCTAGAAGTGATTTCTTTGGATTTCAGTCTCCCGAGAACCAACAACGCCATTTCAAAAGGTAATGGGGGAGGCCTTGGATTTCGATGAATCTCTTCTTGTTGTGAGGAGGTAAGCAAAATGCATTGATGGAGAGGTCTATTGCAACCTTCTGGAGGGGGGAGTCTATAGCCATTCTGCCACATTGCATGTGAGGAAAAAGATGAACAGTGTTGGAGTGGATTATAGGGAGAGGTAAAATAGGTACTTTTAAAAAAAACATCTTTAACATTTTCCGTCTTGATCATTAATTGAAGGGAGGTATTTGTTGATTTTTTCAAAAATAGAGGAGAGGTTTTTATGATTGTCAAAAACTTCAGGGAGATTATTGTATCGATTTTTTATATACCCCACATCGGATGTATCATATTATATGTTTTGGGTTCTATAGTATTTTGGGATCTCACTCTTTTTTAATAAAAATTACTTTTTTTTAATTCTCCAAAATTAAATTAAAAAAAAAAATCTAAAAAAATAAATCATTTTTGTGTGTATACAAGTACCTATACGATACTTTAGCCGCAGAAGTATTACACCGAAATTGGCCTTGGGTGAGACGTGTGGGAGGGTACCAGATAGATGGTGATGTCTCTAATACATTGGACACTTCCAAGATGCCACCTCATGGTCATGGTCATGGCAAAAGAAGCCGTATTCATCCATACTATCTTCTCTCTCAGCTTTGGCATCTGATCTAGATACCTTACTTATGAAGTAAACGTGTCTCCTAGGAGTTCTTGGAATGATTTCAAGTCTAAACCTTTTCATGTATAGGAAGCTGGTAAAGATGATAATGTACTTGTAAAGGTTTGAGGCATAGGAAAAGGAAAAAGAAAATAATAGACATAGGTTACGGTACCACAGCATATGATATTTCGTTGGATGGGTCCCATTTGCACCCATGAAATTTGTATCCACCCCACCAAAAGAAAGTACCATTTGGATCATCCATTAGTTGTCACACCATCTTGGAAAATATACACCTAAACTATCTGGCTTGACATGTTTAATCGGTTCTGGAGCCTTTTGGCATATTCTCATGTCTTGGGTTGAAATCATGGAAAAGAAAAGGGCAGAGGGGGTCCTAGATTTGAATTCATGAAAATGGCTATAATTAGGAGAAGGGCCATGAGAGTAGGCTACCTGGAATAGACAGAAGCCAACCAAGGGGAAAGAATTACTTGTTTCTTCTGCCGTGAGAGTTGCCAAAATATTAGCTGTTCGTAAGTGTTAGGGCTTTTAACAAGTCGAGTGGCTACTCAACAACATTTTTGGAATTGGGAGGGGGGTAGGACTCATCCATTGTGATAACATCTTCATCAAGGGTGTTGCCAAGCATTGCCAAAGTAAGCCCCCTTGGATTGTAGATTAAATCATTCAAGATATTATTGCTCTGAGGGACAGATTGAATAAGAGAGTTGATTTCCCTCATGTGTCTTCGAAGCTAATTGCCTCGCGGGTTCTGTGTATAGATTGAATCAAATGAACTCCTCATCTCTGTTTTCCAAGTCCATTGAAAGAATCAGGATGCATGATCTTTGGCACTGCCCTACCCCTGTCTTGTGTAGAGGTCTTTTCCCTCTTTTGCACAGGTCTAACTATAGCGCAAGTTCTTTCCAGGTTCTTTCTGTTCTGATGAAACAAGCTCCAACAGAACCACAAGTAGCTCCAACGTAATTTTAGTGAAATGTTTTTTACTTGTAAAGAAAAAGAATAGACATTTCTTTTTTTTGGGTAGGCCCAGAGTCCAGAGAATAGACTAGTTTGCTAACCAATCCACTAAAAATTCATAAAGATTCTCACAGTGAGATGGGTATTCCATAACTCTTCTGTTTTGATGTATCGAGAATATCTGAATGCTGATATTTAAGTATTAAAGTTGGGAAGCAGAAACAGACAGCTCAAAAACTTGTATAGATCCAAGAACCAGAAGCATTAATGGGGGAGCTTTGAAAGTTGAGAGGTGAGAGGGAGTTGAGGTCACATCTCTCAGACTCTCACAGGTTCCGACTTCCGACCCGTCTGTCTGCCTACCTACTCCCTAGCTCCTACGGCTGTCCAATGGTGGCCCCTCTTTCTCTCTCTCTGTCCTAGGGACTAGGGATCCCAGTCCCAGATGGCCAGACCCCACCAACACTACTCATAAAAGAGTCTGTCACTGTGAAGTGTGAACCTAATAATATTTTTTTAGGATAAGAAGTAGCCTAGGTTCCAGAGCTCAGCTGGTCCAGTCCAGCCTTTTGAGTGGAGTCTTCCAGAGTCCAGACCAATTAGTCGATGTTCCATGTGCCAGTACAGGACGCACTACAGAGGCAGAGTCCATTGTCCATAGTCCATACATCATCAAATGACAAATGTAATGTACAGCTACTTGGACAGTGGGGTCCATGGCTTATCTACTGTTCTCAATTCTACCGCTCTCCTTGTTCGTACACAAATCAAGGGTTAAAATAGACAAAGTAAAAGAAAAGATTTGTGAATTGTGAAAGAGATGAAGAAGTTCGGTTCGACGATCGTTTTTTCATACAGTTGCGCCTTTTTTATATCTGGGGCTGGGCTAGTGGGCTAGTGGGCCAACCCCCAGGTCCCAGCCGTAGAAGAAAGGCCAAGGCCGCTAGGGACAAACGAATGTCTTCGAATAGGGTCTATGGGATATGGCCTATAGCTATAGGGATGTAATTTAGGCAAAGTGAGTAGAAAATCCCGAGTCGGTAGGAGATGTGTGACCCTAATTCACGGCGGATAAAAAGTGGATAGAAAAAATGAGTGCTGAAACCCGAATCACAGTCTGCTCATGGGCGGGGGTATATACTGGTTTTTTTTCTTGTCTCTGGCGTTCTGCCAGTGATCTCTTAGGTTATATGTCTACATTAGCGGTTTGATTGCTGCACTCTCAGGTTTTCTTCTTGATTTTCTCGGCCATTTCTTCATGGCCAACCTCTCGTCTACTGCTTTCGTTGTCCAGAAGTTTGCTAAGTCTCTGGAATTGGGATCATCCTCATCTCTGAAATCTATAGCCTCAGGTGTTCTTGATGCGGATGAATGAAAGAAGAATCTCATCATCAAGTATTTACTGATAAACAATTTATTGTCGAAGGTTTGAAAGAGAATATTCTTCAGATTTGGAAAAACAATGCTAAGTCAAATGGAGATTTTGGAAAGGATTCCTTCTTGGCTAAATGCTTTTCAATTACAGATGTGGACTATATGTTTCAACCTAGTCTATTCAACAATGTGAATGTGATCGATCACCTTCCAGTTATTCCCTTCACCGAGCCCACTTTTGGATCCGTTTCTCAGGTCTACCAGTTGGTTATTTGATAGCACCAATGGCAGGAGCTCTAGCCATGAAGGTTGGAATCCCTTTCCCTATTTCTTTTGATAATGCACTAAAGTGGATTAGTATGCTAGGGTGCGGGTGAATATTGATATTACTAGACCTAAGGGTGGTAATTTTTAATCCAATCCACCCAACCCACCCCAGTATCTATCCCACCCAACTCGTCCATTTATTTGGCGGATTGTGTGATTAATCCATCACCCAATCCATCCATTTAAATGGATTGGGTTGGGTTGTGGATAACCATTGGGTTAACCACTATGGACATAAGTATTAATTCCTTAGTTTTTTTTTTTAATTTTCTTCATTTGAATTAAATAATTTATAATTAGTGCATTAATTTTCTATTAATAATTGACTAAATTTAGTTTTGTCTTAAATCAATACATTTCACCCAACATAAATCCAAATCAATTTGACCCGAGTTCGGACCAGTTCAACGTGGCATGACTCGATCCAGCATATACTAATTCGGGTCGACCCGAATCCGAAATAAAACCGAGCGAGATGGTTCAATGCCGCTTTCTCTGTCCGATTTAGGCCATCTGGTCCAACCAATATTCACACACATTCTGATCCGACCCGATACAAGTCGATCGGAAATCCAAAACGTTTTTGGCGGGATGATTCGGCCTCCGTGTGCTTTGTCCAATTTGGACCGTACACCCGCCCAATATTTACACGACCCGACCCGATTTAGCTACATTGACCTGGTTTGGGTCAGCCGGTCCGGTTCTGAACCCGTGCACAAACTTGATATGGTCTGGTCCAAGTCAATCCACCATAACTAAACTGGTCTGACTGGGTTGATCTAGATCTAAATGGTTCAACCACCCTTGAACCTAAGTGGTTTTTGGTCTAACCGGTTTGAACCTAAGTGGTTCGGTCAAACCCAAAATTCGAATATAGTCAAATGGCTTCACCGCTTGTGTAAAAATAACATGCATGTAATGTGATTTGAACCTTCACCACTTATGTAAATAATAACTACAATAACCACCAAGCTACAACCAACATATTTGTTAAGAGAGAGTTTGTTTTTTAAGCCCACAAATATAAGATTAATGGGTTTGGGCGGGTTGGATTGGGTTAAAGCGGCTTTGGGTTGAACCCAACCCATTTAATTTTATACAACTGGGTCATTAATGGGTTGGCGGGTTAGATGGGTTGGGTTGAAACTCAACCCAAACCAAACCCAACCCAACCCAACCCACCCAATTGCCATCCCTAATGAGACCTTTGATTCACAAGTCCCACTTGAATTACTTGGTGGTGAGACAATCGACATTAATGCACGTTATGAGAAGCTTCCTCGCTTTTGATATTTTTGTGGACTTATGGATCATAATTGGAATACTTGCAGACTCCGTTCAGAGTTACTTCATTTTATAGATTTGGAGCATGACCCTTCTATTAAGTTAGAATTGTGATGCAATACAGGAGAATGTCAATAAGTTCTATGCAAGTTGGGACCATTCCAAGACACATAAGAAACAGAAATGACGCCACAGGCCCATCTTACTAAATATTTATTGATATAGCATCATCACAGAAATTTTATCTTATTACGTTTTTACTAAGTTGGCGCCATCTCAGAGTTTCCATCTTAGTTCATTTTTACCAAGATAGCATTATTTCGAATTTATGTTCAATTGGGACTATACTTTTGAAGAATTTTAGTAGGATTCTATTTTGGAGTATTTTCTTAAAAAAAGATTTTATTTTTTTTTTAAGAAGTTTTAGTAGGATTCTATTATATCATCTTAAGGGAAGGAATTTCTGTAGACCTAGA
This sequence comes from Nelumbo nucifera, assembly GCF_000365185.1. Next base: position 2,312,396 of record NW_010729101.1, on the reverse strand, counting down.
GAAGGTTCATGCCATTGTTGAGTGGCTCGCCCCCAAAACACTTACTGAATCACGAAGTTTTCATGGTCTAGGAAGTTTCTACCGACGAATCATTAGCAACTTTAGCATTGTTATGGCACCATATATAAATTGTATGAATGCTACAACCAATTTTGTGTTCACGACTGAAGTAGAGAGAGCCTTCATTGAAACTAAGGCACGGTTGACAGTTGCACCCATGCTAGCCCTTCCCAACTTCGAGCAACTCTTTGAGGTTGATTGTGATGCCTCTAAAGTTGGAATTGGTGCTGTTCTCAGCCAAAGTGGCCAGCCCATAGCCTCTTATAGTGAGAAATTGAATAGATCACACGTCTCAACAATTCAACTTATGATGTGAAATTCTATGCAATTGTATAGAAGCTTAAGAACCTCCAAGAAGAAGTCCACAACAAGTTGAAGGTAGCCAATGCTAAGTACAAGCAATATGTTGATGGAAAAATGAGGAAAGTAATATTTGATACAAAAAACTATGTTTGGGTCATTTTAACAGAGGACCACCTACCGGTTGGGCAACGTGGAAAGCTGGCCTCAAGGAAGGTTGGACCATGTGAGATCGTCGAAGTCATCAATGAAAGTGCTCATAGACTAAAGCTACCCAGCCATATATGTACCCATGATGTTTTCAATGTCAAACACTTGGTACCTTATGTTGGTGATCAATCAAATGATAATTTGAATCCGATGACGGATTCTCCCCAACCCGGGGAGGATGATGCAGTACAGGAGAAGGCCAATAAGTTCTATGCAAGTTGAGATCAATCCAAGACACATAAGAAGCAAAAATGACACCACCAGCCCATCTTAGTAAATATTTACCGATGTAGCATCATCACAGGAATTCTATCTTAATATATTTTTACCAAGTTGGCACCATCTTAGAGTTTCCATCTTAGTTTGTTTTTACCAAAATAGCATTATTTCGAATTTATATTCAATTAGGAATTTCCTTTTGAAGTATTTTAGTAGGATTCTATTTTGGAGTATTTTCTTAGATTAAGATTTTTTTAATAAGTTTTAGTAGTATTCTATTATGGAGTATTTTCATATTAGAATTAGGAGACATAAGGGTGTATGCCTATATAAAGAAGTATCTAGGGGAAGATTAAGACAATTCTCTTGTTATCAATTTTCTCTTAATTGTTTAGTGGAGAATTCTTCTTCCTAAAATTCGACTTCTGCTCTTTTCTTTAAAACTTTTTTCACGTGTTTCATTTCCGTTCTGCATCAAATTGTCTACTATGCATAAGATTCATTTTACTCCTACGCTCCACGTTCAATTTTACAACAAAGCGGCTTCTGCCAAGGACGATCAACCTTTAGCAGGTGAGGAGTCTACTTCCTCGACTCATTTACACAGGGAGAATGCTCACCACCTTGTAGGCACCGATTATCCCACCTCAATTGGTCAGCATACTCAGACTGTACCCAAATCCAATAAAGCCGGCACTTCCGACGTTCAGTTACTCTTCAGCAGTGCTGTGTGTGTGGAATCTTCGGACGGTTCCAACGACACCTTCTGCCCACGACGCACACACTATGACAGTTGACCCTATGTTGGTTACATCAGTTTCAACTGACGATGGAAAGGCTGCTTGAGAAACTCGAGTTTGAAGGGAAATATTTTCTTTCTATATCTTCTGTCAGCCGATCATTACAAGATATATATATATATACAGAGGTAGAGTTAGCTCCCTCTTGCGATTAGGATACAAACTCCTAAATGAATAATGAAAACCAAAGCAAGAACAACTAAGATACATACACCAGATAGGACTCATACAGCAAGAGATAAGGCTACGCTAAGAAGGCGCGGGCTTAATACCCCCCCTCAAGTTGGAGCATGTAAACGGGAAATGCCCAACTTGGCAAGAAGATGCCCGGATGGTTGCCTACCCAGGGCCTTCGTAAACATATCAGCAAGTTGCTCGGAAGTCCTGACGTAGGAAGGCCGTATGTTCCCATTCTGAATTTCATTGCGGACAAAGTGACAGTCTACTTCAATGTGTTTAGTCCTCTCATGGAAGACCGGATTCGCAGCGATATGCAAGGCTGCTTGACTATCACAGTGTAATCGCATAGGATCAGGATGACCAATTCCAAACGAATGCAACAACCCTTTTAACCATTTTAATTCACATGCAGCTGTTGCCATAGACCTGTATTCCGCCTCAGCCGATGATCTGGATATTGTAAGCTGCTTCTTTGTCTTCCACAAGATAGGTGCTTGTCCCAATAATACAAAGTATCTAGTGAGAGAGCGTCGTGTCAGTGGACACCCGACCCAGTCAGAATCACAGTAAGCATACAATCGAAGATCACTGTCAGCTAGAAGGAAAATTCCCTATCCCGGGTTACCTTTCAAATATCGCACCACACGTAAAGCTGCCTCCCAGTGTTCTTCACAGAGGTTCTACATAAATTGAGCAAGCACATGTACACAGTAGGACAATTAAGAACGGGTAATGGTTAAGTAAATTAAACGACCCCCAAGCCTCCTGTAACTCTCTGGTTTCATCATCAGAGGACCATTTGCCAGAGCTAGTTTATGATTTTGTTCTAGGGGAAGTCCAGCTGGCTTAGATCCTAGCAATCCAGTTTCTGATATGATATCCAAAGCATACTTCTGCTGACAAAGGACAATACCTTTCTGGCTTCTGGCAATCTCCACTCCTAAAAAATACTTCAAAGCTCCCAAGTCTTTCATGTGGAAGCATTGGCTCAGATACTTCTTGAATCTCCATATGGAATTGCCATTATTTCCAGAGATGACAAGATCGTCCACATACACCAAGATATTCAACTGTTCATGCTTCCATGGAAGTGTAAATAAGGAGTAATCAGATTGTGACTGGGTAAAGCCATACTGTTTCAAGGTTGTCGTTAATTTAGCAAACCAGCAACGAGGGGCCTGTTTCAAACCATAAAGTGACTTGTGCAGCTTGCACACCTTCCCAAGTAGTCTCGAAGCAAATCTAGGGGGAATCTCCATATACACTTCTTGCAGATCTCCGTGAAGGAACACGTTCTGCACATCCATCTGATGTAGTTCCCAGTTTTTAGCCGCAACCACTGCAAGGAATGTACGGACTGTAACCATCTTTGCCACATGCGCAAATGTTTCATTGTAGTCTATCCCTTCAACCTGTTTGTTTCCGAATATCACCAAACGCGCCTTGTACCGCTCTATTGTGCCATCTGAGTGGTACTTTATCTTGTAGACCCATTTACTTCCGAGAGCCTTTTTCCCTGGCGGCAAGTCCACCACTGTCTAGGTTCTGTTGTTTTCTAAGGCTTCAATTTCCTTTCTCATTGCCTCTCTCCAACGAGAGTCCTTGACAGCCTCTGAGTAGCTCTGGGGCTCATGATTAATTGTGACAGCTGCTAAGAAAGAGCGGTGTCACAAAGAGAATTTATCACAATTCACATAATGTGTTATAGGAAAGGGAGTACCTGAGGAGTGAGATTGGCGAGATGAATTGGCAGAAGGGCTCAGATTGTGGTTGGAACACCATGTGGTGTGTATGACGTAATCCTTGAGACGGGTGGAAGGATGCTTCACTCTATGGCCTCGTCCAAGTTGCTCATTCCCTGCATTCGTTTCTTCCATAGAACCCCCCCTTACTTCATGCTCCCTTTCATTATTTTCACACCTGTCGCCTTGGTCTGTCTCTCTTATGATCTCACGAGTACCATTACCCCTTCCTCTCTCACTATCCTCTTCGCCATACTCTTCAGTCTCCTCCTAGTTAAAAGCAAGATTACCATCATCGGGTTTGCGTTCGACTTGTTTTTCTTCAATAGCATAAGGAAACTCAGTTTCTGAAAACACCACATCCCTAGAGACAAAGTATTCATTATTTTCTAAGTCATAAACTCTCCATCCCTTCTTGCCAAAGGGGTATCCCACAAAGACACAACGTCTGGCTCTATTGGCAAACTTGTCCCTGGTCCGATTCAGGCTTCGTGCATAACACAAACACACAAATGTGCGTATATGTTTGTAGCTTGGTTTCTGCCCATACAACATCTCATAAGGTGATTTACCCAAAAGGAGAGTGGAGGGGGTCCTGTTGATCAGATAACCAGCTGTCATAACACATTCTCCCTAAAACTCAATAGGGAGATTGGCCTGAAATCTAAGAGCTCTGGCAACATTTAGTATATGTCTATGCTTTCTCTCGACACGTCCATTCTGCTGCGGTGTTTTAACACATGAGGTCTGATGTATTATACCTTGCCCAGAGAAATATTCCTTCAAGCAAGTAAATTCAGTACCATTGTCGCTTCTAACTATCTTTACCAATTTTTCATATTGGCGTTTAACCATAGTGAAGAAGTTCCGCAGTGTTTTGCCTACTTCACTTTTGTCATTAAGTAAGAATATCCAAACGGCTCTTTGAGAAGTCATCAACAACGGTCAAAAAATACGTGGCACCACAAGACGCCCGTATAGAGTACGGACCCCATAAATCACAATGAATCAAATCAAAAGTCCCTTTAGCATTGTTTTCACTAGAATCAAACGTACCTCTTGTCTGTTTGGCTTTTGAACAAACACCACATATCCTATTTCCACTATCACATCTAATGTTCAAATCAGGAAGAAGTTTAATTACTTTCTTAGAGGGATGACCCATTCTCTTGTGCCATAACTCGTATGACGCTTCAACCTTTGCTTTGTGAACTTTGCTTGAGCACACACCTTTGAAGCAGTAGTGCCCTCTGCGTAGTTCACCCGCACCAATCACCATCCTTGAAGTGTGGTCCTGTATAACACAAAACTTATTAGTGAATTGGATATTACAATTTGACTCTTCTAATAATTGCGACACAGATATCATGTTACAATTCAAACGAGGAACATAAAGCACATCAGTAAGCTTCATGTGCTCATTCAAAATGACGATCCCTTTCTTTATTGCCATGACATGCTTTCCATCGGGCAATCCAACCTGACAACCGGTCACGGTCTCGGTATTACGCAAGTAGTTCAGGTTTCCTGTCATATGGTGCGAAGCTCCTGTATCAATTATCCAATTCATACCTGTCAACTTCTCGTTTGTGCTGGGTTTGCAAGAATTCATCAGATTAAGAAAAGTGGACCACTGTTCATTAGTCAATCCACCGAATGTAGTGCGATCTCCCTCTGTCGCGTGGGTCGGTTCAGAAGTTTGCCCTACCGCTTGTGCAGCATTTGCTCTCTGTCCGCCTCCACGTCCACGACCAGATTTACCTTGTGTTCCTCGGCCTCAAGCTTTCCCACTCCCAGTAGATCTCGACCGGTCTCCCCACCAATCCGGGTAGCCGATAAGTTGGAATCAACTCTCAGCCTCATGTCCTGTTCGTTCGCAGTTTGTGCACACTCCAGATTTCTCTTTTGTATCGTGTCCCAATCTTTTTGTGCCACCTTGTGCTTGCACAGCAAAGCTCACCGCCTCTTTTCTTTCTTCTTTGCCGCGGGTCATGGTTTTCAGCCGCTCCTCTTGTATTACCATCGCATAGGCTTTGTTCAAGCTTGGCAGCGGATCGATGCCCAAAATATTGGAACGCACTGTTCCATATACTAAGTCATCCAAGCCCATCAGAAACTGATGGACTCTTTCTTCTTCTCATCTCTTCTCCAGTTTTGCAGCGATGTTGCAGTTGCAGCCCGCACAAATGCATGTCGGAATTTGCTCATAATTAGCAAGTTCTTCCCAGATTTGCTTCAGTTTGCCATAATATGTCACGATTGGGAGACCGACCTGTTTGCTGGTCGCAAGATCTGCCTTGAGTTTTTGAATTCTTGGCCCATTGCCCACTGAAAACCGTTCTTTGATGTCGTCCCATAGGTCCTTCACAGCCTCCCTGTACGTGGTTGTAGAGCGTAGGCTTGGTTCTATCGTGTTGAGGATCCATGAAACCAGCATCGAGTTTACAGTCCACCAGTCTTCCAACTCCGGTGAATCGTCCGTGGGCTGAGATATAGTTCCATCGAGAAATCCGATTTTCTTCTTGGCTCGGAGCGCCATTCGCATTGCTCGAGCCCATTCCTCGTAGTTATCTCCTTTCAATTGGACTTGGGTAATTATATTACTCGGATTGTCATTGGCCGCCAGGTAGTACGGTGAGACTACCTTTCTGCTTCCGCCCTCACCTTCATTCTGCTTCTCTCTTCCATCCGTCATGATCGATCGGCCAAAGCAAGATGTCTCCGTTTCCTTCTTGATTTCAGCAAAGAACAAATACCGGCTTTGACTGACTGTCGTAAAGAGAACCCTGTAGAATCCTCAGAGATTTGCTTCACGAGCAATGATCTGGAAAAAAAATCAAATATCGTAGCCACCAGCTTTGACAATCGAAAGCAAATAGAGTTCTACAAACTCTTCACCGATCTGCTCCACGAACAGAGGTAAGAGAAGATCGAATGAGCAATGATCCGAAATAATCAAATATCGCAGCCACCAGCTTTGACAATCAAAAGCAAATAGAGTTCTGCGAACTCTTCAGCGATCTGCTCCACGAATAGAGGTCAGAGAAGATCGAATATTGCAGGCTCAGAAGGCGGTGCGAAATTCGAACGAATCGTGCTCTGATACCATGAGAAACTCGAGTTTGAAGGGAGAGATTTTCTTTCTATATCTTCTGTCAGCCGATCATTACAAGATATATATATATATATATATATATATATATATATATACAGAGGTAGAGTTAGTTCCCTCTTGTGATTAGGATACAAACTCCTAAATGAATAATGAAAACCAAAGCAAGAACCACTAAGATACATACACCAGATAGGACTCATACAGCAAGAGATAAGGCTACGCTAAGAAGGCGCGGGCTTAATACTGCTGGAAGAGTATGGATGGTGGACCATACCCAAGCACTTGCAGATTTTGGTAAAGCTCTTACCACATGTATCTCTTTTGACCATTTAGTTCAAGCCTCTCTTGGACCCAAGTCCATTCAGTTCAATCTTCACTACAGAACCCATTGAAGCTTTTGAAGGTATGGAACTCTTCTCTCATGTTATTACTAATGAGGAGAATTATGTGTTATGTGAAGTGCCCTCTAATGAAGAGATTATAGAGACAATTTCCAGTATGGGCCCATTAAAGGCTGCAGGCCCAGATGGCTTACATGCACTCTTTAATCAATCGGCTTGGGATGTTGTTGGACCTGAATTTTGCCTTCCATTCAAAAGGCTTTTATTGAGAAGCAATTTCCACCTTCAATGAATAATTTTTTACCGGTTTTAATCCCCAAAAAAGAATCTCCAGAGAACCCTTCGCACTATAGGCCCATTGAACTTTGCCAAGATAATTGCAAGTAGGTTTTGGCCTTTGCTCCAAAAAATCATCTCACCTTCTCAGAATGCCTTCCTTCCTGGCAGACATATTCATGATAATTATATGAGCCCGGATCTCCTGCCCCTGAGAACTCTGCCCACATTTATTGTAGTCATATATGGAGAACATCTCATCCTCTGCATAATATTATGCAGGTGGAGATTTTTCAATTCACGGGGGATAGTTTATTGTGGATAGGCGTGGATAGAGTTCTCGTGGGCAGGAGATCCGGAGTTATCCATACAATGAAGAAGAAGAAAAGTCGGGTTAGATCTTTTATGCTAAAATTAGATATAACTAAGGCATACGACAGGGTGAATTGGACTTTCTTACTTAAAATTCTGAACTTATTGGGCTTCTCCGATGAATTTGGGGCTCTAATCTCCACTCTAGATATCTTTGTTTTGATTAATGGGGAACCCACCAACTAATTTCAGCCCTCGAATCCGTCAATGATGTCCTCTATCCCCTATTTATTTCTGTTGGTTACTGAAACTTTCTCCAGAATGCTGAATCAGCTTCAAGAGTCCCGTCAAATTCATGGATTTCAAGTTCATAGACATGGGCCCACGATTTCACACCTCATGTATGCAGATGATCTCTTTATATTTGGTCAAGCTTCCATGAAGGAAGTTGATAATATCATGAAGGTTCTTGATCAATACTGTCAGTGGTCTCGACAACTTGTGAATTATTCTAAATAAGCCATCTTCTACAGTCCTAAAGTCCACCGTCGATTTCGTAGGAGATTTAATCATATTTTGGGAGTGAAGGAAATGCAAAAATCTGACAAATATTTATCGTTTGTGCAGTTAGGGCAAAAGGAAGCATTAGGATTAATCCTGCTTGTCCACTTTGTTCGGAAGAGGAGTTATTAGAATATTTGTTTCTTTATTATTCTGTATTTGAGGCTATGTGGTGGGCCTTCAATCTTTCTCTGAGATATGAGAACATTTCTGGACCCTTAATTGAATGGTTATACCATTGGCTTTCCCTAGCTAATGTTACCGATGCAAAGGCCCATTCTACATTTGAAGAAATATCTGTAATCATGTGGCAACTTTGGAAAGAATGTAACAAGTGGAAATTTGATCATATTTCCACACACCCCTCCTCCATTATTTCAGCAGCCATGGTGTGGTGAAAGTGAATGTGGATGCTGCAACTGCTCCTTCTTCCTCTTGAATTGGTGTTGTTTGCCGTGATTCCTCTGGTAATCATGTGGTTAGCCTAGCGGCTTGTATTCCTTAGTGCTCTTTTCTTGTTGGGAAATCTCAAGCTCTTCTCTATGGACTCAAGTTAACCATGTCGCTTGGTCTCAGAAAAATCATCTTAGAAAGGGATGCTATCGAACCTATTCAGTGCCTATTGGAGGAATCTTCCCTCTCACCGTAGTCTATGCACACATATTATGGACTGCAGGCGGCTTCTCCTCTGCTTTGATTCCATCTTAGTTTATCATGTCACGAGGAACTTCAACCGTGTTGCTCATAAACTTGCTAAAATTGGTGTCAATGGTCATTACTTTTGGGTGGGTGACACTCCCTCTTGTATTTCTCTTCTGCTTAATTCTGATTTGTCTCTCGGTGAAACTACTATAAACCAAGATTTTATAGGTGAATGAAAGTTGGCTTCAGGCTTTTCCAACTCAAAAAAATAAAAAATAAAAAAAAAATCTGGTCATGGGCCTGGTTTAGTTGAATTTTAAAAAGTGGATTTTCCAAAATGGGGTTCAATCTTTGATGGACTGGCAGTCTGGCGTTGGATTGGAGTCCACGAATCGGACAACCCATTCCAACCCAACCTGAGTTTGACCCAATCTCTATTCAAGTCTCTCTCTCTCTCTGAACTCATATGGGTTTTCTTCATTGTCCAAGATCCTTCAACGAGTTCTGCCATGAAATTTGAGGGTGTGTAATGCTACCATTAAGAGATTAGAGTTAGAATCATGAACCATAGTCTAGATTTGAAAGACTTTTTGCACAATGAGTATTGTACAGGTAGGGTTGACTTGGTTTATCTTGCTAATCTAGTTTGAGAATGAGATTTAGGATAGGATAGAGGTTGCTGATTTCTGTGGCATATTACACGGTTAAGATATAGTTGGGCTATATGTTCAGGGGTAGAGCCTGAACGGCTAAAAAAATGTAAAAACTATTTCATTAAGATTGTCTTGATGCTCTTGCAATGAAATATCTTACTAATGTTGTTTTTTGTTACAGTTTAACAAATAAAAACTGTTGTTTGATGCTCCCATCAAACTCAAAATCAGAGACTCATAATAATAGTTTGCCTCCATAGGAAAATTTTTCTCCATATGAGTAGCCTACATCTCTCTCGTTCTCTTCTCAACTTATTCTCTCTTGATTATGTAGATGAATGACGCAGTCAATCAATCCCATCCATCTCGTAAGAGGCCTTAAATCTTTATTTTTCTTTTTTGTTCTTATTTTTAAGTATTACAATTAGTGGAGACCCGTGCACGGAATTTATTAAGGGAAAGTGAAAAAACATAAACCAATGACTATAATAAGAAAGGGATGCAATGTTGTTTAAAATAATTAATTTTTATTTTAGTTCTTTGGATTAATTATAGTAATATTTTTAACAAAAAATAATAAGCTATTACTAATTATTTAATAAAAATAATTATTTGTTAGTATTCTGTTTTATTTATTTTACTTTATTAATGGTTAATTATTAGTAATTAAGAATAATTTTCAAAATAAAAATCAGATCAAAAAGAACGGTTTGGATTGGAATTGACGGATCAATAAAGGAGTCTGGATCTCCTGCCCATGTCTACCCACATAACATCGCAGTCACACATGGAGAACATTTCATCTTCTTACATAGTATTATGCAGGGGGAGATGTTTCCAATTCAGAGGGTAGTGTGTTGTGAATAGACATGGACAGGTGATCCGGAGTCTCAATAAAGTGGTCTAGATCGGTGGAATAGACCGAACACAACCACAATTTAATACCAACAATGCATTCGGTTTCAGATCAAGATCAGGTTGTCCCATGCCCGGTCAATTTAAACTCATCCTTTTGACCCATGTATATGCTAGAGTGGTCGCTTAACATGACGACTACAGTAGGAAATTAGGGGTGTTCTTTCGTCGTATTTTGGCTACAAAAGGGATCCAATGGTGTTATCAGCCACTATTTGCATCTAAATCAACCCATATAGGCCCAAAAGACATACCTGACAGAGTGGAAAACCAATCATGCTCTATCCCTATGTCCACAATTGAGAGTATATTGTATGACACCCAAAACCTATGAGAAATATAAATAACCAATGATAATGGTTTGTACATGATGATGGGGTGGAGACCCTATTTTCACGATAGGGCAGAGCCCCTATTTTGGTTGCCAAATGGTTTACCGAACTTAACTACCTTTTAGCTCATAATGGACCATAGTACTTCTTTAAAGAGGTAAAGTCCTAAAACCTTCATTCCATGAAGAAAGAAAGAAAAAAAAAGTATCAAAGTTTCAAGCCTCTCAACTATACACAGTTTGGAATCTCCATAAATGATTGATCTGTTGGGTTGTCCTCCTCATGAGGTGGGATCCACAAATAATAAATACAAAATGAAGTAAAAGTGAAAAGGACAAAAAAGAGAAATCAACTAAAAGGGCCGTTTGTATTTTTTGGTTGTCTTACAAGTCAATTTGTCTTTTGGTGTCCAATGAATTGGGAGAACTCTCACTCTCCACACTCTCTAAACTCTAATAGCTCTCTAGAATATATAAGAGAACATAAAAGGGGTTTTGAGAAGAAGGGTTTGAAAGAAGAAGGAGATTTACAAGGGCTAAAATAAAGAAGACAAATATGTTTTCAGCACCCCTTCTTGCTTCTATTGTTGTGCTTCCACCTTTGGTGAGAGATTTCCCATTTGCTATCTATTTTATTGATGTTTTCTATTATTGGAATCCATGATCCTTCTTGATGTTCATCATCTAGTTGTAACTAGATAGAGAAACATTGTATCCTATTATTATTGTTGATAGTGGATGATTTGGATTCCGGTCATGTGGTTTTTACCCTCACATTGAGGGGTTTTTCACGTAAATCTTGATGTCTATTATTGTTGCTTATTTTGTGTTTGACTGTTTGATTCATTACTGCATATCTATTATTTGTTGGTTAAGATATCTCTGATTTGCACAAGAAAAAATATAGGGATTATTCCCAACAAAGTGGTATCATAGATTGGTTCTTGTATAAATCCTGTAAGGAAATTCGGTTAGGATGATTTCATTGAATGGAAGCAGTTGATCTCTTTAGAGATCAAAGATGAAAGATATGTTACTCTCCAAAGACTTGTGTGTACCATTGAAAGGTGAAAAAGGCAAGCCCAATGATATGTCAAGTGACCAATGGGAACTTTTTGATTTGAAAGATGTTGCATGCATCCGATAATGGTTGGATAATAGTATTTATTATCTTGTGGCAAATGAAACTTTAATTGTTCCTTTTTGAAACAAGTTAGAAGAGTTGTATGAGAAGAAAACCGTCGACAATAAAGCTTTATTAATAAGAAAGCTCGTAAGTTTGAAGTACAAGGAGGGTTTGTCCATTACCGAACACTTGAACCATATGTAAGAAGTTGTAAATTAGTTGGCTTCAACGAAAATGGTGTTTGATGATGAGCTCCAAGCCTTACTGTTACTAAGTTCATTGTCGGAAAGTTGATAGATGCTTGTGGTGTCTCTTAGGAACTCTACACCCAAAGGAAAAGTCACAATGAGTATGGTAAGAAGTAATTTGCTCAATGAAGAAATTAGAAAGAAATCATTGGACACTAGTAAATCAGATGCACTTCTTACAGAAAGTCGGGGTAGAAGTTAAAGCCGAGATTCAACAATCATGACAAGTCTAAAGGTAAATCCAAGTCAATAAAAGATATCACTTGCCCATTATTGCAAAAAGCCGGGGACACTTCAAGAGAGAATGTAGAAAATTAAAAAGTGACAAAAAGAAAGAAAAAGGTGAAAAGAAGGAAATGAGACGGTTGTAGTTGTTTCTGATGGTGAGGTTATGATTTGTAGGATGTGAAGAGTCTTGTTTTAGCCTTACATGCCAAGACATAGATTGGATTATTGACATTGGTGCATCATACCATGCTACTCCGCGCAAGGAACTCTTTGCTACTTATAAATCGGGTGATTTTGTTGCTGTAAAAATGGGTAACAACTACATATAAAAAATTGTGGAGTTAGGTGATGTATAAATAGAGATCAATGTTGGTTTTAAATTGGTTCTCAAGGATGTGAAGTGCATACCGGATTTTCGCTTCAACCTAATTTCTATAGGAAAATTAGATGAAGAGGGCTACAACAACAATTTTGGTGATGGAAAATGGAAGCTCACTAAAGGATCTTTCGTAGTGGCAAAGGGGAAAATATGTTGTACTCTTTACAGAATAAAAGCTCAATTATGCAAGGGGTAGTTGAATGTTATAAAAAAAGACTCCTCCAACCTGTGGCATAAGCGGCTTGGTCACATGAGTGAAAAAGGATTTCAAGTTCTTGCCAAGAAACAACTCCTCTTGGGCTTGAAAGGTATGCATTTAGATTTATTTGTTCATTGTTTTGTTGATAAACAACATAGAATTCTTTTCAAAGAAATCCTCCTCATAGAAAGCAAAATGTTTTAGAATTGGTTCATTCTGATGTATGTGACATGAAAGCCAAGTCTCTTGGTGGTGCCTCTTATTTTGTTACTTTCATTGATGATGCAACTAGGAAAGTATGGGCATATACAATGAAATATAAAAATGAGGTTTTGGAGATATTCAAACATTTGTATGCCATAATTGAAAAAGAAACAGGAAAACTCCTCAAATGCATTTGTACAGACAATAGAGGTGAATGCATTAATCCATTTGAGGAATATTGCAAAAACCATGGTATTCGGCATGAACAGTTAGTTCCCAAGACTTCACATGGTGTGGCTAAACAGATAAACTACACCATTGAGGAAAGAGTTAGGTGTATACTTTAATATGCTAAATTTTCAAAATCTTTTTGGGGAGAGGCAATGCGTCCTGCTTGTTACATAATTAACTTGTCTCTTTCAATTGTTTTGGATGGAGATGTGCTAGAAAAGGTGTGGACAAAGTGAGATGTCTCATATGACTACCTATGGGTGTTTGGTTGCAAGGAACTTGTGCATATTCCCAAAGATGAAAAGTCCAAACTTGATGGAAAGTCCAAGCAATGCATTTTCTTGGGTTATGCAGATGAAAAATTTGGGTATAGGTTATGGGATCCAGTTGACAAAAAGCTATAAGAAGCAGAGATGTTATCTTTCTTAAAGATCAAATAGTTGAGCTTGAGAACATGTCAAAATCACAATCAAAGCTTAAAAGCTTTGCTGATTTGGATCCGGTTCCCTCTTCTATTGTGCATGATGAAAACAGAGAACATCTACAAGATAATGTGGTTGATGATGCTAGCACTTCAGGTGGTAACTTAGGTGATGTTGATCATGAAGAGGGGGAGCAGCCCATAGAAGCTCCTCAAGTACCACAAGAACAACCTCAAACACAAGGAAAAGAACTAAACTAAGGTCTACTAGGGAAGAAGTGCCATCAAATAAATACTGTCCTCATGAGTATGTTATGCTTAGTGACGTAGGTGAAGCACAATGTTATGAGGAAGCTATAAAAAGTAAAGAAAAAGAAAAATGGTTGAAAACTATGCAAGAAGAACTAGATTCATTGCATAAGAACTACACTTATAACTTGATGGATTTACCAAAAGGAAAAAAGACACTTAAGAACATATGGGTATTTAGGTTGAAAATAGAAGAAAAAAGCTCACAGCCAAAGTACAAAGCAAGGTTGATTGTGAAAGGCTTGGATTAGAAAAGGGAATTGATTTTGATAAAATTTTCTCCCCAGTTGTGAAGATGTTGTTATCAGTCAGAGTAGTATTGGACCGAGCAGCAAGTATGAATTTAGAGGTTGAGCAACTTTATGTCAAAATTGCATTTTTTCATGGTAATTTGGAAGAAGACATCTACATGGAGCAACCGAAAGAGTTTGAAAGTCAAGGGGAAAAAACACATGGTTTGTAAGCTAAGAAAGAGCTTGTACGGGTTAAAACAAGCACCTAAGCAGTGGTACAAGAAATTTGAGTCCTTCATGGTGGACAATGGGTACAAGAAAACAACTACAGATCATTGTGTGTTCATTAAGAAATTTCTTAATGATGATTCTATCATTCTCTTGCTCTATGTTGATGATATGTTGATTGTTGGGCAGGACATAAGCAAGATTAATAAGTTGAAGAAGGAGTTAAGTAAATGTTTTGCACGAAAGACTTGGGTTCAGCACAACAAATTTTGGGAATACAAATCTCTCATGATAAGAAAACTGGAAATTTATGGCTATCACAAGAAAGGTATATTGAGAAAGTGTTGGAAAAGTTCAACATGGACAAAGCCAAGTCAGTTAGCACTCCACTTGCAAGTCACTTCAAGTTGAGTCTTGAACAGAATCTTTCAACTGAGAAAGAAAAAGGAAGAAATGATGAATGTGCCATACTCTTCAGTCATAGAAAGTTTGATGTATGCTATGGTTTGCACTAGGCCAGACATTGCATATGCGGTTAGTGTGTTTAGTAGATTTCTTGCCAATCCAAGCAAAGAGCACTGAAAAGTAGTTAAGTGGATTTTCAAGTATTTTGGAGGCATTTCTGAATTATGTTTATGTTTTCGTAGTGGTAACATAGTGTTGGAATGTTATACTGATGCGGACATGGTTGGGGACACTAACTCTAGAAAGTCCACATCAGGTTTTTTACTTATTTTTGTAGGGGGAGCAATGTCATGACAATCCAAACTATAGAAATGTGTTGCTTTATCCACTATAGAAGCTGAATGCATTGCTGTAAGGAAATTTGTTTAAAGAATTGTGTATACAACAAGATAAATATGTTGTTTTTGTGATAGTTAGAGTGCTATCCACTTAGCTAAGAATCCAAGTTTTCATTTCAAGTCCAATCATATTGATGTCAGGTATCATTGGATTAGAGATGTTCTTGAGGAGAAGCAATCGTAGCTAGATAAGATCCATACGAAAAGGAATGGCTCAGATAAGATGACTAAATGTTTACCCAAGAACAAGTTTGATTTCTATAGAGGCTTGGCGGGCTTCAGTATGAAGAAGACCTCCTCATGAGTTAGAGGGGGAGATTTGTTGGTTGTCCTCCTCATGAGGTAGGACCCACAAATAATAAAGACAAAATGTAGTAAAAGTGAAAAGGGTAAAAAAAGGAAATCCACTAAAAGGGCCTTTTGTATGCTTTGGCTTGTCTTGTAAACTAATACGTCTTTTGGTGTCCAACGAATTGGGATAGCTCTCACTCTTCACTTTCGTTAAACTCTAACAACTCTCTAGAAAATATCAAAGAACATAAAAGGGGTTTTGAGAAGAAGGAGATTTATAAGGAATGAGACGAAGAAACAATTTGTTTTTAGCATCCCTTCTTACTTCCATTCAATGAAATCATCCTAACCGAATTCCCTTCCATGATTTGAACGATAGAAGTGGAGCCCCTATTTTCATGATGGGGCAGAGCCCCTATTTTGGTTGCCAAAGGGTTTACCCAACTTAGCCACCTTTTAACTCATTATGGACCATAGTACTTCTTCGAAGAGGTAAAGTCCTACAACCTTCCTTCCATGAAGAAAGAAAAAGAATCAAAGTTTCAAACCTCTCAACCATACACACTCTAGAATCTCTATAGATGATTGATCGACTTCGGTGGATATGGAATTGTGGATTCAACAATATTTGACCTTTTTTATGTTGTATTTCATTTTCAAGAAGTTCAAAGAATAAAGAACAAAGACCTAGTTGATGCTTCTACTACCACAAATGACCACGTAAAAGATTCCTTGAAGGTTACATGGGCTTTTAGTGCTGGCGCTGCCACAAATGCTTCTGTTGCCACAAGTACTTCTTTGAATGCTAAGTGCTTCAAAACTGACCCATATAGGCCAAAAAGGCTTACCTGGGATAGTGCAAAACTGATAGTAGCCTACCTGTGTTATTCTATAAAACAGAGAGAGAGAAAGAGAGAGAGAGAAAGAGAGAGAGAAATGTGAGTAGGAAAGAGATTTTCTTCCATAAACTAAGAGAGAGCTGAGAGTGAAAGAGAAAGGTGGGATAGGGAGGAATGTTTCTATAAGAAGCTAAGAGTTTTTGGGTGTTTCTTGTTCCGAATAGAGAGAATAGAGAAAGACGATGGAAACAATGTCCAAAAGAGGAGAGAATTGACAATTGAGAGAATAGTGAATGGAGTTAGCAAGAAAGATGGAGAGAAACTAGGAGCAAATGACCGAAATCTTTCCTATTAGATCACGACTGTGAAAGGTGATGAACCCTTTTTCCTATCATCTCACAATCTCTTCCTAATTCTTTTTTGGCAAAAAAGAAAAGTTTTTCCAAGCTAAGGTGGAGGAATCTTGCACCCCTCTAAGATGTTGTTTGGCATCAGAGCGTTTCACAAGTGTTTCGTTTCTATTGATGTGGCAAGCATGACACATTAGAAAATAAACAAAACTAACCAAAAAAACACATATAGGAAGGCATTTTATGAAGAAACAGTCAAAAAACGATTTTGCATTGGGATTCGTGAATTTACTTTTTAGTTGAAACGACTTTTTGACGTTTCTTGAATTGATCCACCTATTCAAGAACATTAGTTCTACATGGATCCTGTTGGCATCTAAATTGGCAATTAGCCATGTCAAATTAAGGGTGCTTTGGTGCATCACATCTCACTATAAACACAATAACCCTCCTAAAACCCATTGAGAGGGTTTTTCTCCCTCTTCCTCCTCATTTCTCTTCTTGTTGCTGTGAAACTCACCAAGTTCTCAACCTTGAACTACAAGAAGGCAATCCAGGCACTTTTTTGGTAGTTTGCCATTTCCGGACTTGTATATGGTTTGAGTAAATGCCAACACCTCATTCTTGTTGTAATACTAAAATTTGGGTTTTCTTCTTGAGGCCAATACTGCCATCATCGGACTTGTTTCCTGCTATTTCTACCATCAAGAGAAAGTCTCCTCCAAACAAGGTAACCGCCAACCCTATTTGTGGATTGTTATATTTTATTTTTTTTACATTAACATATGAATCACATGTTGACCTGGATGGTTAGACTGTTCAAATCGGGAACCATCCAGGCAACCGATTCAATTTTAGCCCAAACCCTGTCCCTAACCAAAAACCGTTGAATTAGTCAATGACCCATTGATGTGGGTGGTTGAACCATCGATCCATCAACCCATTCAATGGTTTTTTGTCTATTTTTTTATTTTTAATTATTTTTTAATTTTTGTCAGAATGGGTCGTTCGTTCAAACTGGATGGTCGACCTGAAAACTAGTGACCAGAACGGTTCCATTTTTGTGTCATTTTTTAAAACCATGCATATGATTCAAAATAAATTATTAACAAAGTTTATAGATCGCTTTGACAATAATATAGGAGATAGAGTCCTCTCTGAAACGTAATCTTTGTTATGTTCATTTTGACAATAATAGAGGATACATATGAACTTGAAGGTCTCCTCCGAGCAAGATGTTATGTTCGTTTTACCAGTAACAGAGGATATAGATCTTCTTTGAATTGTATGCTAGATTATTAGAACTACATATTCATCGATTTAAGATCCTCTCTAAAACGTAGGCTTAGATTTGTTTACCCCATTAATAGAGGACCGAGTTTTTTTAGTTACAAATCCATCGATTTAATAATTATTTATATGTATAATAATTTTTTAATAAAATCTGTAGTTGTATTTAGTTGAATATTGAATGGATTTCAATATCTTTTTGGTGTACTAAAATTTGTAACCACTGGATTAGAAGGGGTCGGTTCTAGGTTTTTGGAATTAGAACCTACTTTGTGAAGGTTGGTTCTGTCTTTACTCGGTTTTGAGGTCGGCTCTAGGGTCTACCCGTGAAACATGTTCTTTGTTTACTCCCCTTTGAAAAAAAACATGTTCTTTAAAATCTTGATTTTTAATAAATATGATATATATAGTTTAAAACTTATATTATCTTTATTAATTAAATTGAGTAAATTAATATGTGGACTATCATTATATGGTTCGAAACTTATAATTCAAATTTAAATTTTGTAAATATTACCTTGTACATTACTTATTATACACGCCCAAATATTAACATGAAAACAAATGATCAAATATTCAAATCACTTAAAGTAACTCAATGGTCAAATGAGACCATGGCCTTTGTAACCATGAGTACTTTGGTTCAAATCTTTACATACCGAAAAGTATTCCAAGGGTTTATTTCAAGGCAAGTTCGGTTCCACCAAGGCCAATGAAGGCCGGTTCATTGGGTCAGTTCAAGTAAGGTAAGCCCCTAGACCTTGGAATCGGCTTGAGTGGGGGTCGATTTCAAGAATTTGGAACCAGATCCTACCCTGTAACAAATTGGGTAGGGCCGATTCAAGGTCGGTTCCATTCGGTTCTGGGTAAAACCTACCCATTTGCTCACCTTTAGGTGAGACATTTTTTTAATGCCGATGTGACATGAAACAGAACCAAACAGATTTTGGTTGAAACGGTTCAAAAGTTCTTTTTGATTGTTAGGCAATTTTTAAAGAAATGATTCGACCTTGAAACATTTTGGTGCCAAACAACTGCTTATATATATATATATATATATATATATAGATAGATAGATAGATAGATAGATAGATAGATAGATAGATAGATAGATAGATAGATAGATAGATAGGGGATGGTGGATGAAGGAGTGGGGACTAAGGGTATCAATTGGAATGGATTTGGTCCAATCTGGTCTAGAGGCTATCCAATCTGTTCAAATTCTTGTTAATTTAGATTGGTTTCAGCTCAAACCTGGTTCATTGACACCCATGTTCTTATCTTCTATCAATGGACCAGATATTGGGTCAAATCCAATATAAATTCATTATGGACGGACCAGGTCCAATCCAATATGTCTTATTGGTCCATCTAGTCCGTCCAATTTCAATATGTCTTATTGGTCCGTTCAATCCGTCCAAATGGATTTTTATTTGGATGGAGTCCAACCCAAAACCGATCCATTGACACCCCTAGTGGGGACAACACAAGACATATTGAATTAACCTTGTCACAAAGAGCTTGTGCATTTGATCCCGTGCCTCCATGTAACGGAGTGACCATCTCAACTATTGGGTCATCTGAGCCTTCGAGGTTGTTAGTTGTTACTCAATTTGCTTATTGTAGATAGGGGTGTAACAGATTGAATTCGAATCGAATTAGGTAATATCCGAATTCGAATCCGATTAGAAAATCTGATATCTAAATTCGATTCAACATCCTATGGATATTGAAAGTTAATATTTGAATTCAAATTTGATTAAATATTCGAATATTCGATTCGAATTCGACCAATTAATTATTTTAGGTAATTAATAAATATATAAAATAAATATTTTATTTATATAAAGTATATAAATATATAAATTATTTATATAATTTAATTATTATATATATAGCATATAAAACATTTAAGTATTTCATATATTATATATAAGAATTAACTAATCGGTCAAATTTAGATATTTATCGAATCGAATCAAGTCATATCCAAATTTGAATCTGATTAGTTATTCGATATGAATAGGATATCCAAATTCGACCAATTAGATATTCAAATTATTAGAATTCAATTGGATTATGTCAAATCTCAGATTAGAAATTGGATTTTCGAATACCATTGACACCCTTAAGTGTGGATAACCAGAATTTGGTGCTTTTTCTTTCCTCATAATATACTCTTATTCCTAGATCTGACAACGTATATTTTGGCAAGCCAAGATCATTCTTGGAATGCTAGTAATCTCAACCATACCTTACATGAACAATTCAATTAAGAGTTGTCAATGGACTTAGATACTTGTTTAAGCTTCGGATAAAATCCAATTATCCTAAATTTAAATGTTGGAACTTACATCTTACTAATAATAAGATTTGATGTGGATTTAACCCCATATGATCCCATTATAATCCAAGTCTCATAAAAATAATTGTGTATCTGATATAATTATACATATATATTAATATTGTATACAAATTATATAAAGTTGACGACCAGTAAATTTAATATTTTATAGTTATATATTTATTATACATGTATAAATTAAAAATAAATAATTTCTTAAGTTTCTTTTTGTCATTTTAAACACAATAAAATAGATATAGATAATATCTGATTTCAATCCATGTCCAACATATTGGATTTTGGATTGGCTTTAAATCCAAATGTTTGATAATTGGATCAAATGCGGATTTAGCTGAAGAAATTGGATTAGCGGACTGTGGCACGTCAGCCATAAATGCCAAGTAAGTGATTGAGTGCTTTTACGTGAGCCATGCATGTAGATAGCCTGCTACACAACCATTGCGTTCAATTAATCTGACCTCGTAGTTGAATTCTATTTGAATCTGATCTGATTAATTCTAGCTCCTTGGCAGGATTAAATTATCATGGGCTCTCAGACCTAAAACAATTCCATAGAAAGAACCCAAGTAGAAAAAATCTAGATTTTTTTTCACGTTTTTTAGAGCTGCATAACTATGCTTCAAAAAGTTCAGGCATAGTTCTTTACTTGTCTAACTTAACACGTTTATTTTTTTTGAGTTGAATGAATGAAATTTTTACTGCAATTTGTTTCTCCCAAAGTGTTTGTTCTCTTTGTCATGGAGCCTCTCATGCGAACTAGACTTTAACTCCACTGAAAGTTTTTTCTTGTCTGCTGATTTCCTTATAAGGTCTTGTTAAAACAACACTTTTGTTTGAATAAGGCTGCAAATAATAACCGTTATACTTTTGTCTGAGATTTGAATTGATCAATCTGTTTATACATGGGACACCCCAATCTAATTTATCCAATTTC
Source organism: Nelumbo nucifera (assembly GCF_000365185.1). Next base: position 2,291,061 of record NW_010729101.1, on the reverse strand, counting down.
AATTAAAAAATATTATAATATTTATATAAAAATTAGGAAAATTTCCTGGTAGATAGTCTATATTTTAGGTCGAGCCACAATTTAGTACTCAAACTTTAAAACACGATAATTTAATGTTTGAACTTTTATTTTGCAACAATCTAATAATTTAGGCAGCCATTAATTGATATATAAAAAGACAAAAATGCCCTTCAATCTACCATCTCCCCCCTTCAGCTGCGGAGGCTTGTTCTCTCCACTAACAAATTCTCCCACGAGATTTCCAATAGAATTTGGCTCAATCTGGACAACTTGGTTCAACTCGATTTATTGTCAAACAAATTCAACAGATAAATCCAGCTGATCTCGACGATTTGAAATCACTTTCCAAGACTCTAAACCTCTCCTTCAATCATTTCTCCGGCCACCCATAATGAAACTGATTCTGTTTGGACTGAGAGGGTGCCATCACCTCTGCAACTCTGTTCGTTGGGTGTAACCGGGCACGATGTGCAGCAGTTATTCGTTCGATAGAATTGCAGCGGTGAAAAATGTCTGGCTGCCGTCCGATAGAATTGCAGTAAAATTCTGTTCATTGGAGTGGAACCGGGCACGATGTGCAATTCTAATTGCTGCAACTCTGTTCGTTGGGGTGCCATTTCCGCCATCCACAACCGCACGATTTTCGCCGGTTCAGATCTACAACTGCAACGGCACCCCTCTCAGCGAAACCGCTGCAACTCTCGTTGGAGTGCCGTCGCCGCCATCCACCACCACACGTTTTTCGCCGGTTCAGATCTGCAGCAGTGACGGCACCCCTCTCAGCGAAAAACCGCTACCACTCTGTTCGTGTTTTGCCGGTTTAGATCTGTAGTTGCGATGGCACTCCTCTCAGTGAAAAACCGCTGCAACTCTGTTCATTGGGGCGAAAAACGTCTAGCTGGTGGTGGATGGCGAAAAAACGTTTGGCTGGTTGGGGTGGAACCGGGCACGATTCTATTCATGTTTTTGAGAAAGAAATGATGAACAGTGTGTTTGGACTCTGATTCATGATACACATAACTGATGGTCTAGGTTTGCATTTTAAAGTTTGGGTATTAGATTGACATTCGACCTAAGTACAGGGTATTTATGGAGAAATTTCCCTAAAATTTATTTTTATGCATACTATTTCAAGTTCTTTTATTTATAATATAATGTTCTGATAATTTCTAGTCAAACTTATTAATGACATATAATATGTGAATCTGATCCCACTCTGAACTTGATCTAATGCGTAATATTTAACTCAAATCTGATTTTTTTTTTTTTTATAATTGAGGAAGAAATTACAATCAGGCAAAAGAAATACAGCCACAAAAAGACAAGACACCCGATCCACACCCATTACACACAGAGTCATAACACAGAATGAAGGCCGTAACAAATTAAATCTAATTTAACATCAGAAAAAGAAGAGTTAGAGACAGCAAACCTATGACCAATATTAGATGATCCACTGCGAAATTCGCTTCCCTTAGAACATGCACGTAGGTCACCTCCAGATTGTTGTTATTACACCTCTCTCGACATTCTCTAATGAATCTTCTGATATTCCACGGGGGATTCATCCGTCCACAAATGCAGTTGATAACAATGCTAAAATCTCCTAAATGGGGGGATTTGACAACAACATTGTGGGCTTCGAGGTTGGATGAACATTCACCAATATCATGACAAACAATCCAAACTGTTTTCCCATAATCATCTGACCCCAATTGCACACTTGCCATCCTGGCTTTGGATTACCCCTCTCTGGATTCTCCCATCCTATTGTTTGGTTTTGGGTAGTATGAATATGGGCCTTCTCCTCTGCCCATTGCTCCATTTTAATCTTCTCTATAGTCAGATTAATTGGGATATCCTTGTTTTGAAAAGGCTTAGCATTTCTTCTTTTCCAAATATTCCATAAAATAACACTCGCAATCTTCGGATACGTTCATTTATTTTTATTTTTATTGGCCATTATCTTCTCCCACCATACCATGAAGGGTTCTCTCGGGCTGGGCCTTACCTTTTCAAAATTAGCATGATTCCATACTTATTTGGCTTCATTGCATTGGAGGAGAAGATGGTCCATATTCTCTTCCTTGCCACAGAAGCCACATTCTGAGTTATTAACCAGGCCCCATTCTTTTAATTTTAACTTGGTTATTAGGAGCATACCTTTTAGGCTCCGTTTGTTTTTTACTAAATTATTTATCTAGGTAAATGTAGTTATTTGGGTAAGTTTTTCTTGGGTTGCACTTACCTGGGTAAGTGCATTTACCCATGTTCTTTTATTTTTTATGTAAGGCAATAACCATTTTAGCCATAAAAATCCATTATTAAAATGGACATTTTTGTCTCATTCAAGTGTTGGCAACTTTCCCCCTAGGTGGGAAAGTTATTTACCCACCTACAAGATGAGTATTACTTACTTGGGTAAGTGATAACCAGAAAAATAAAATTTTCATGGTCCCCACATAAATCTGAAAAAAGAACATGGGATTCTTGGTCAATGGGAACCAAAATCAATTCCATTGACCAACTTTCCCCCTCTCAAAATCCAAAAAAAAAAACACACCTTAAAGTTAAATACATGAACTAAATCTTTGGGGGGATATTTCAATTTCCATACCATTTTTAATCTACCATCCATCGAATTTTCTTCCATGATAATATTAGCCGACTCTATTGAATACTGACAAATGCCACTCGGCTTCCATATCATCATTTCATTTACTTCAGATGAGGGAATGGGAATTGCTCTAATCATCTTCCAAAGAGCCGGGGAGACTTTCTGGAGAATTTTTTCCTTATTCCATTTCTTTTCATTAGTCATTTACCATGAGGTTTTCCTCCTCTTCGCTTGAAGTCATGATCGTTCTAATTGGGTGATTTCCCACTCATAAATGATCCCAAAACTTAATAGACCTCCCATTTCCAACAATTCATCCAATTCCTTTTTTTAGCATCTCTTTACTCTACAGAATGCCCCTCCATGTCCGGGAGATATTTCTTCTAGCCTTGGCTTCCCATAAATTTTCCTTTTTCAGATATTTACTTCCGATCACTTGGACCAATAGATTATTTAGTTGGGTCAGAATTATCCATCCTAGTTTAGCGCGACTTATTAATATTCACCCATAATAGGTTTTAATGGATTGTTCTATGCATCTTCAACTGCTTGATGATGTTGATTATCCCGATTCATGACTTTATGCCATAATAGGTTTTAATTGATTGTTCTATGCATCTTCAAGTGCTTGATGGTGTTGATTATGCTGATACATGATTTTATGGTTAAGTGTATGCATGTATGTATGTGATGAAGGGTGATTTGGCCCGACATCGTAACAGGGGGGACACGTGGACACGACCTGATCAAAAGATGACAACTCAGCTTAATGAATCCACAGTAGATCGAGCTCGGGTACCTAACCACCCCGAACTAAATTGACCTTGGAACAAGCTCACCTCGGGACGAGATCGACTCGGTACCAGATCGCAAACAAGAACAACCCGATGCCAAGGCACTCCGGCATCCAACCCAGTTCAGGACTTAAAGACATCAGTTCGGGGATACCAGTGAAGGGATGAAAGATCTATCATATGGATAGCCGAACCGTACAGGAAGGTAGGGCGAAATTTCAAAAATTTCTCTCTCTCCCATCTGGGAATCGCATTCCCTGTTTTAGAAAATTTACATTTTCAATGATCAATTTTGAACTAAGAATCGAACTAGATCTGAAACCAAGAGGTAGGAGATGGATATACCAGATACGAAGAAACAGTATCGTCCAATGAAGGTGTTCACGCTCAAAGAAATCTCCAAAGACTGCTCTCACTGAAGATGACACAGTGTAGAGTGGAGAAGAATAAGTAGTGTTCTTCCCAAGAACCGAATCCTTCAACAAGAATTCGATGGAGGCTGTGAACACGACTTCAGATCAGCCTTTCTCCAAAGACTGATATCAAGAACTATTCTTGATCGCTCCTACAAAACTGGAGATCGAACTGGCAGTAGGCGGCAACTGGAGGAGAACACAGGGAGAAGATGAGGCAGTCACACTGTTGTTGTCTTCTCTCTGTGTGATCTAAGATCTGATGTCTGGGGAGATGAGATGTGCTGAATGGCTTGCCCCTCATCCTTTTATAGACTTAAAAAGATCAGCTCCTAATCCCATTAGGAGTTTCCTGATTCAAATCCTTATTTGAATCTAGACTCTCTTTAAGTGATAATGATAAATCCTAATCTTATCTGCAGATTAGATCAGCTCTCTCCTAATCTCATTAGGAGGTTTCCAGATCCAAATCACTATTTGGATCTAGACTCTCTGAGTGGATAGGGAAAGACCCTATCCTATCTACTGATCCAAATCCCAGACCCGCCCCTCTTTAATTAGTCTAACTAAACCAGTTCGAAATGGTCTTTAGGCCTAATAAGTTTTATGTGCTCAGTGGCCTTCCAAATTGCTATCCAGTTGGGCTTCTGTGTATGGCGTGGGACCCAAACATTGATCTACACATCAGTCACATGGGTTCAGCCTATCCTTTGTTACAAGGCCTGGTCGAATTCACTCAAAAGATAGTGAATCCCCTGAAACCCATCACATGGGCTCCTAATGGGCCCAACATTTACACTAAGTGGTCCCTGGGCCAAGCCACCTTATAAAAACCCAGGGACTGTGGGCAGATGCAAGATTAGCCCATCAGGTATTACCCTCAATGGGCTTACACTTAACCTCTCAGCCCATAATGATCAAACAYTGCCCGACAAGAGAGRACCTCTCCCTCGGCTGCAAGGAACAGTGBTGCACTCTCTACTCACATGGATCCCAGGAATTAAAACCTTTTGCAAACATTTTGAAACCGTAATATATATATATATATATATCTATATATATATATTTTGCAAAACAAATTTCAACGATTGAAATCGGCTGCCGGCAGTCTTGGTTTCCATCAGAGAGAGTGCATCCCCAATCATTACCTTTGTCCGACAAAGGGGCTGATCCTGTCACTATGATCACCCACTCAGATGAATTCTCAGACTGTCCCAACATACCCAGGTTTTGACCCCCDCTAAGGATCTCACTGATTGGCATATCAAAGACAGCCCAATCCGACRCCTAGTGCAGTATCATAATCGAGTCTAGGGGTCAGGTGTAACTTTCTAGTTTTGCCCATCAATCTCCAAGGTCCAGGGCAATACTGGAAATTTGATCTGGTTCAAAGTTTCAAGTAAACCTACACTGCATGTACCTCGGGTCTCACCCTGGCAACTAAGACAGGCTACCCCAATACTTAGCGGCACATCAGTGTCAGCCTTGGCAGGATAAATCTCCCCATACTTATCCAATGGTTGTGAACATTCTAAACTAACACGAGTCTCATAAGTGTCCAGTTTAGGGGTATTACACAGAAACACACCATAATAACATGAATCAAATATGTACTTTATTCATTTACAATAATGTCATAATGTACATCAATCTGATTGGAGCTAAGGGCATACACTGTCTAACAGCTCCCACTTGCACTTAGGTCCAATCTGGTATAAGCCGAAGTCCCATGCTTTTCACGTGTTTCTCAAACAATTTCTGTGTGGGTGGCTTAGTCAATAGGTCTGTTACATTCTCCGCTGACGCTACCTTTTGAATCAGGACGTCCCCTCTACCAACAATCTCCCGCAGTACATGGTACTTCTTCTCGATGTGCTTTAACTTCGAGTGGGCTCGTGGCTCCTTAGCCTGAGCAATAGCTCCATTGTTGTCAGCCAACAACGGAATGGGTGATGTGAGGAATTCCAAATTCCAGAATGAGCACCTTCTTCCTAAGGCACTCACTTACGGCAATGTGTTCGGCTTGGGTTGTGGACTGTTATTCTTACTACTCAAGACCCTTGTTTGCTGACTTTCAGCAAACAACACACGATTCTATCGTGAAGATATAACCAGATGTAGACATTCTACCATCTAGATTTGACTAGAAATCGACATCGGTATACCCTTGGATCTGTAGTGAGCTTCCATCGAATACCAGATAAAACTCTTTTGTCCTTCGAAGGTACTTAAAATATGTTTTTTACAATAGTCCAGTGCTCTTGCCCTGGGTTGACTTGGAATCTTCTTACCACACTCACTGCCTGAGCAATGTCAAGACGAGTGCATTGCATGGCATACATAATGCTCCCTACGGTTGAGGCATAGGGAACATCCTTCATGCCGCTTCCTTGTTGATTGGATGAGCCGTCTACGTGGAGGATCCTGGGCTCCTCGTCCCAGGTCGGCCTTTCTCTAACCAGGACTAGTGCTACACTAGTTGAAGTTTCCTCTCTATGATCGACCTCGATCAATTCAGGGATTGCGGTGCTGAAGGTACATTCTGCAATGAAATCGGCTAAGGCTTGGGCCTTAATTTCCGTCCGAGGCTTGTACCGGATGTCGTACTCACTGAGTTCGATGGTCCACTTCGTCAGTCTACCAGATACTTCAGGCTTGAGCAGGATTTGCCTCAGAGGTTTGTTGGTGAGGACGACGACGGTGTGGGCTTGGAAGTATGGACGAAGCTTCCGAACCGCTATGACCAGCACGTACACCAGTTTCTCAATCTTCGGGTACCTTGTTTTGGCGTCCTACAAAACTTTGTTGACATAGTAGATATGTTGTTGGACCCGATCTACTTTCTTTATCAGTACCGATCCGACTACCTCATCACTCGCAGAGAGGTACAATTTTAAAACATCTTCCTCCGCGGATCGGGTTAGAACCGGGATGCTAGCTAGGTATTTTTTCAGCTCATCGAAGGTGAACTGGCATTCTTCGGTCCACTCAAAGTCTTTACTTTTCTTAATTGCCTTGAAAAAAGGCAGGCAGCGATCTACCGACTTGGACATGAAGCGGCTTAGAGAGGCTATACGACCGTTCAGCCTCTGAACCTCCTTCAATTTACGAGGTGGCCTCATATCTAGGATGGCCTTTATTTTCTCTGGGTTGGCTTCGATGCCACGTCGGTTGAATATGTAGCCCAGGAATTTACCCGAGGTGACATCGAACACACACTTGTTAGGATTTAGTTTCATGTTATACTTGCGCAAAATTTCAAAAACACATCGTAAATCATTTATTAAAAATTTTGAAAAATGGGTCTTAACAACCATATCATCTACATAGCATTCAACCTTATTGTCGATCAATGGCTCAAAGATTCTGTTTACAAGTCTTTGGAAGGTCGTCCCGGCATTTTTTATCCCAAAGGGCATGACCTTATAACAATACAGCCCCAACTTGGTTATGAATGCCGTTTTTTCTTTGTCGGCAGGTCCATCTTGATCTGGTTGTATCCTGAGTATGCGTATAGAAAACTCAGCAACTTGTGCCCTGAGGTCGCGTCCACTAGACTGTCGATCTTAGGGAGTGGGAAACAATCCTTCGGGCAAGCTCGATTTAGGTCGGTATACTCGATTTACCAGAACTGGGTTAGCTACCCAGTTTGAGTAATGGACCTCCCTGATGAAATCGGCTACAAGGATCTTCCCAACCTCCTCATCGACTATCCTCCAACGCTTTGGGGCAAGGTTGCGTTTTTTCTGTCCAACTGCCCTGACTACAAGATCAGTGTTCAAGTTGTGAGTTATAATTCTTGGATCTATTCCAAGCATCTCTGCCACGGACCATGCACCGATCTGGAGAGTTCTGGTTGGATTTTCTTTTGAGACCGGGATATGGACCGTCTCTTCTGTTGGTGTAGCTCGCTCCTTGGGATACTCCATAGGTCGCTCGAGCTCAATATCAGCCATTAGCTTGGCCTTCCCCTTGAGAGCGGCAACATAGCACTTGCGAGACTCGAGATGGTCGCCTCGCACTACCCCTACTCCATAGTCCGTAGGGAACTTCATGGCCAGGTAGTAGGTGGAAACCACTACACGAAGTGCATGGGTAATAGGCCGACCTACTATGGCGTTGTACGATGAGGGAGTCAGACCACTAGGAATGTATGCTCGAACCTCGCAATGTTAGGCCACATGCCGACCTCTATGGGTACTGAGACTCGTCCTAGCGGTCTGACCTCTTCGCCGCTGAAGCCCACTAAGGGTGTATCTATTGGCTTGAGATTGCCTTCCTGGAGTTGGAGTTTGCCAAAGGCGTCCTTGAATAAGATGTCAGCTGAACTGCCCGAATCTACCAGGATGCGCTTTACCTCGAAGTCATTCAGTCTCATTTTTATTACCAGGGCATCGTCATGGGGATACTGAACCCCACGCGCATCATCCTCTGTAAAGTATATGGGGTCTTCGAGCCTAGGTCACTTTGGTGGATTTTACTCTTCACGTTCCAGTTCACAAACCGAGGCTTTCCCTGCTGCTGAGGTGCAACCAACGACAATGGACCCGCTAGTAATCATGTTGATTACTCCGCGGATCGGTCTCTCTTTTGGAAACTGTCTCTGCGGCTACTCACTCTGCCTGCTGCTGGACTCAAGAGCATTTCTTCTTTGCTCCCCTGTCGATTTGTTTGGTTTTTATTTTCCTTTTGTACAAAATTTTCCAAGTATCCGTGATGGATGAGCTCTTCAATCTCGTCACGGAGATTTCTACAGTTTTCGCTACTATGACTGTGGTCTTTGTGGAAATGACAATATACATTTTTATTTCTAGTGGCGGGCTCTCCCCTCAACCGAGGTGGCCACTTCACATAGGAGGCATCCTTGATCGCCATAGGAATTTCTCCCCACTTTGCATTGAGGGGCGTGTAGCTTTTCCTTTCAACCGAAGGAGTTCGGGAACGCCGATCTGACTTGTTTCCCCTAGGTTGGGGACTTGCTTTTTCTTCGTTTGCTGCCACCGTTGGTTGGGTTGTCATCTTCTCTTTTTCTCTTCTCCGCTGGGGCTTATTCTTCTGATTCATCTACTCTTCGGTCCCGATGAATTGGTCAGCGAGCTTGAGGAATTCAGTGATGTCCTTGGGCTTGTTTTCCATTACGTGCCATTTAAATTCCTTGTGGGTAATACCCTTGTTTGTTGTCATGAGTCTTACATCGGGATCCAGGTCAGGAATCTGTAAACATGTGTCATTGAAGCGCTTGATGTAGCTTCAGATCGAGTCCCCTTCTCTTTGGACTATACTGAGGAGGCTTTCTTGTGACGTCGAACACTTCTTGCTGGTGATGAAGTGTGAGGTGAACATCTGCACGAACTGCGCCCTTTTGATCGTCCCAGGCACGAGGTTCCTGTACCATGTGCGAGCTACTCCTTTGAATATCGTAGAGAAGGCAACGCACATGTAGGACTCGTCGGCCCCAGCTAGATGCATATGGGACTAGAACGAGTCTACATGATCATTTAGGTCGAACGACCCATCGTACTTATCTAGTGGAGGCACTTTGAAGTCCTTCGGCATCGGGGTCTCCAGGAGATCGGAGGACAAAGGAGATGACCCGAAGAGGAGGGGAGCGGTCTCTGTGGCTTCCGAGCTCGCCTCCTCTTTACCTTTAGGCTGCTCAGGTTGACTAGGTCCAGTGAGCTAGCTTGGAACTACAGTTCGACGTGCCTTAGGACGCCGCCTTTGTTGCTGCTTGACTGGCTCTGCATTGGTGCTGCTAACCTTAGTGTCGTTGGGTAATGTCCTGGCGCGGAGTGGTTCGGACTTCTGATGCTGGCTACTATGAACGGAGGGACCTCGCTTGGAGTCCGCGGCCAGAACCCCAAACCGGTTCCCTGCTAGCGAACCTTCATGTTGCGAGGGCCGAGGTGAAGTAGCTCTAGCAGGTTGAGTGTCTCCCGACTTGTTCACATTCTGCGAAGCGGAAGGAGTAACTTGCCTTTCCTTCCTGCCATAGGACGAGACCTGGCTCCCAAGGGGATGCTGAATCTGGGAAGTCTCTCCCCGGCGAAGAGGGCGAGTATTCTAAAGATGGGACTTATTCTGTTGTGCTGCCGAATGCCAAGGTGGAACTGACTGTTGATTCTATTGAAGCGGTGGGAACTATTGCTGGTAAATATGGTGTAGAACCTGTTGCTACTAGTGCTGAAACTATTGGACCTATTGCATTTGGGCTTGAATAGCCCGCACACAGTGTATCAGGTCATCAAGCTTATGTTGTCTGACTCTAGGGGGGACCACAGAAGATTCAGCAAAAGTTGCACCCACTACAGGAGGAAGTGGGGCGTTCACTAGCATAGTTGCTTGAGGCACGGTCAGCGTTGGGACCCACTCGCGGAGGGTGGTATGGTGAACTGACCGATGCGTACGGTCAGGATCTGAGGTTGCCCCCCGGAGACATTCATCTCATTATTTTGTCCGGCACTGCTGGAGGATGCCATGGATTATGGGTTTGTGATTCTTGGTGGAAAGAGGCTTCTCGTAGCATTTCCTACAGACGACGCCAATTGATGTAGCGCGATCTAGCTGCTCCCAGCTAGAGGTGATCTGGCTTCCAAACGGATGACGGACTGAACCTTCAAGAATATCAGAGAACCCAGGGATGCTAACCCGGCGAGGTCGCTTCGATGCTTAAGTTAGTAGGCTAGTAGAGAGCTGAAGTTGCATTGAAAATAGAGAGCTTGAGAGTAGGAAAATCACGCATACCTTGCACCCCCAGGGGGTGGAACCCTTATATAATGGAGTCCTCGTGGGTTTCGGGGAGTGGTTCTGGGATCCTCATCACGATGAGACCCGCTTCCGCGTTAATGGGGGATAACTGATAGGGTTTATCGAGTCCGCCTGAATCGGTCGGGGGAGATAACGCTGGATGTTACGGGATGTGATCCCGTGAAGTCCGGGAACTACCGGAGGGATTTTCGGGATCACCACGTAGTGTCGTGCTGGTTGTTAGACAGTATATGCCCTTAGCTCCAATCAGATTGATGTACATTATGACATTATTGTAAATGAATAAAGTACATATTTGATTCATGTTATTATGGTGTGTTTCTGTGTAATACCCTTAAACTAGACACTTATGAGACTGGTGTTAGTTTAGAATGTTCATAGCCATTGGATAAGTCTGGGGAGATTTATCATGCCAAGGCTGACACTGATGTGCCACCAAGTGTTGGAGTATTATGTCTCAGCTGCCAGGGTGAGACCCAAGATCAATGTGAGCAGAGAGTGCAACACTATTCCTTGCAGCCGAGGGAGAGGTCATCTCTTGTCGGGTAGTGTTTGATCATTATGGGCTGAGAGGTTAAGTGTAAGACCATTGAGGGTAATATCTGATGGGCTAATCTTGCATCTGCCCACAGTCCCTGGGTTTTTATAAGGTGGCTTGGCCCAAGAACCACCTAGTGTAAATGTTGGGCCCATTAGGAGCCCATGTGATGGGCTTCAGGGGGTTCAATGTCTTTTCAGTGAATTCGGCCGAGCCTTGTAACAGAGGATAGGCTGAACCCATGTGGCTGATGTGTAGATCAATGTTTGGGTCCCACGTCATACAAAGAAGCCCAACTAGGCAGCAGTTTGGACGGCCACTGAGCACATAAGACTTATTGGGCCAAAAGCCGATTTCGAACTGGTTTAGTTAGACTAATTAAAGAGGGGCGGATCTGGGATTTGGATCAGTAGATAGGATTGGGTCTTACCCTATCCACTCAGAGAGTCTAGATCCAAATAGTGATTTGGAAATAGAAACCTCCTAATGAGATTATGAGAGAGCTAATATAATCTGCAGATAAGATAAGGATTTATCCTTGTCACTTAAAGAGAGTCTAGATTCAAATAAGGATTTGAATCAGGAAACCCCTAATGGGATTAGGAGCTGATCTCTTTAAGTTTATAAAAGGAGGAGGGGGCGAACCATTCAGCACATCTCATCTCCCTAGACATCAGATCTTAGATCACACAAGGAGAAGACAACAACAGTGTGACTGCCCCATCTTCTCCCTGTGTTCTCCTCCAGTTGCCGCTTACTACCAGTTCGATCTCCAATTTTGTTGGAGCGATCAAGAATAGTTCTTGATATCAGTCTTTGAAGAAAGGCTGATTTGAAGTCGTGCTCACAGCCTCCATCGAATTCTTGTTGAAGGATTCGGTTTTGGGAAGAACACTGCTGATTCTGCTCCACCCTACACTGTGTCATCTTTAGTGGGAGCAATCTTTGGAGATTTCTTTCGGCGTGAACACATTCCTTGGAGGATACTATTTCTTTGTATCAGGTATATCCCTCTCCTACCTCTTGGTTTCAAATTTGGTTCAGTTCTTGGTTCAAGATTGATCATTGAAAATGCAGATTTTCTAAAACAAGGAATGCGATTCCCAGATGGGAGAGAGAGAAACTTTTGAAATTTCGCCCTACCTTCCTGCCGGTTTCGGCTATCCATATGATGGATCTTTCATCCCTTCACTGGTATCAGAGCCATGGTTCAAATCTTGAACCGAAATAGACTAGATCTAAACCTGCGCAAATGGACAGAAGGTGTTCTTCCCAATTTGCGCAGATTAGGGTTTTTTTTGGGAAATTGGTTCCCAGATCAAGGGGGAATAATCTGAAATTAGTTTTTACAAATCTAGAATTTATTTAGAATTGTTCTTTATGATTTTCTTGATTTATGGGTTGTTTGTACAAAGGAGATCGAAATCTTTATTGGCGCAAGATATCTGTGATTTGTAGATTTTTACATTATGGTCTGTAATTTTTTTTTTAATTTTTAGACAGAATGTATAGGTATTCGATCTGATGTAATATTTATAGAAAAATTAGGATTTTTTCTATTTATTTTATTCTAAGATTGAAGCTGAATGTGCTGGAGAAGGAGAATTCGTAGAAGGAGAAATTGCTATCTGCGATTTGTAGTTTATGAAACTGTAAATTGTGATCTAACATCTATTTTGCAGGTTTGAGATGTGCGAACAGCCCTGTTATTGATTTTTGTTTATCTTTGATCAGTAATTAATTTCAAATCGTTTTCTTGAATTAATTCTTGAATTAAAAATGAAACCCTAGACCCCTTCGAACCAGGTTGGACCAAACTGGTTGGACCGAATCTGTGGTTCGATGGAGGCTGATGTCAGCCCTAATTTCCCACTTTTGGGTCAAGGGATTGATGGTTAATTATGATATTTAATTCAGCTCACACCTATAAGGCCTAGTTTTAAAGAGTTAAAATTACTAAAGCCCACTAATTGCAGAAAAGCTATATGGGCCGAACTGCTAACTGCTATTCAGCCCATATACCTAGATAATATTAATCAGTAATATTATGGATTAAATTGGACTTTAATAATGGGCTTTATAGATATTAATTGATTGGATCAATTCTATCTTTGCATGTGATGTATGGATGTGTGATGTGCAACGTACATGGGCCATAAGTACTTGGCCCATGCAGATACAATAGTGGCTTTTGCGCACACCATGGCTGAATGCAAATCTTTGCCATGGTGTCCCTTTGGGTCATTGGATGACCTCCCTCAATGGTGGGCCCCACACCCCTGAAAAGGATCCGTGCGGAACCCTAGCCGTTTAGGGCCCACTAGAAATCTGGCTTTATGAAAGTCAGTGGGAGCCACTTTGGTTTGACCTAGATCAAACTAGGGCGTAATTACTATTCCCTCCCGCTAATATGAGTGCATGTGATAGGGAGATTCATATGATGAACTTTCTAAAGGCCTTCCATCATTAACATGAAGATGGGTCCTTCAGTAATGAGGAAGCACCATAAAATTGGGCTATCCATTTGTTGCTGGATTTGTCGGAATGTTTCATAAGATGATAGGGGCGTCATAGACCGATGTGGAAGGGGCTTACCAGAAAATGGAAGACTCTCTCACGATACCTTGGCGTTCACAAATATGATGGGTAAGCACTCACTGGACAGAAAGGTTTAACCTAAAATGGCATTGAACCTTGTCTAACAGAGGCCAAAGGGAAACCTCATATGATGAGTGGATATGATCCTTCATAGAAAGGTAGTGGGGTTATGCAGCTGGAACAGTTGGTTCCATGCACCCTATGTGATTTCCCACATTTTCAGAGACAATTCGCAGTCTCCGTCACTGAGATAGGAAGGAAATCTCAAAGATGAATAAATGGGAATGGAACATAGATTAAAAGCCATATCTATGTAGATAACATGAATCAAATTAAGTTGTGGACTAATGTTTGTTTTTTATCAAAAATGGTAAACGGACAATTTGCAAAGCTGTTGGACAACAATAAGCTTAAGGGCCCAAACTATGCTGACTGGTACCGAAACCTTATGCTGGTCCCGACTTCTGAGAAGTTGGAGAAAGTGGCTAAAAACCCTGCCCCGGAGTGTTTGGGTGATAGGGCTTCTGAGGCTTGAAGAAGGAACTATTAGGATTGAGAGGAAAAAAACTCCTTGGCCTGGTGTTACATCATTGCCTCCCTGGACAATCCGATACAGAGGCAGTTTGATTAGATCAAACTCGCAGAGGACATATTGGATAGTTTAGAGACAATGTATGAAGAGCAGAATCATTCTACTCGGCAGAAGGTTCTAAAGCAGTTCATAACCGCTCAGATGTCCAAGGGGCAACAAGTTCATGACCATTGTCTTCGGATGATGCATCTTAAACTCTTTGTCTCATTCCTTCAATCCGTTCATCATGAATTACAACATGAATAAGCTGAATGCCAGCGTTTAGGAACTCAACAATATGTTGTAGAGGGCCGAAGAACTGATTAAGAAGGATGAGTCTATTGCTATGCTTGTTGAAGCTAGTAAGTCAGGCAAGAAAAAGAGGAAGGCAAAGAAGAAGCCTCAAAAGAAAGCCACCAAGTCCAAAAAGCAGAAGAAAGACAGGGCATCTGATGCATGTCATTTCTGCAAATAGACCGACCACTGAAAGAGGAACTGTCATCAATACTTGGAATCCAAGACAGGTAATTTCGAATCCTGTGTCATAGAAAATAATTTGTTGGTTACTTCTGCTTCTTGGTGTATTGACTCCGGGGCATCGACCCATGCGTATAACTCATTGCAGGGGTTCAGGATAAGCATCAGACTGAGTGACGGAGAAGTAACGTTTTACTTGGGGACTTCTGCAAGTGTTGTAGCTGTGGCTGTAGGAACCGTAGAGTTATTTTTCAGAGAATGATCAATTGTACTGAAAGATTGTCTTTATGTACAAAATTTGAGAAGAAATTTGATTTCTGTTTCAAAATTGTGTGCGGATGGATATTCTATTCTTTTTGGTAATACAATTACTGTTAAAAGAAATAACAAATTCATCGCATACAGAGAATTTGAGAATGGTCTCTATGTTCTCCATCCTTCTTTGGAAACTAACATAGCGGAAACTACGTCGGTTGATATCCCCAAGAAAAGAATTTGTGATACAGTTAATCCGACGTGCCTGTGGCATTACAGACTTGGCCATATCAGCATTGGTCGTATCACAAGATTGGTAAAGGATGGTCCTTTGGATTTTCTAACTGTAGAAGATCTTTCCACTTGTGAGCCTTGCCTTCGGGGTAAGATGACGAAACAAACATTTAATGGTAAGCCTGAAAGATGTACGGGCACACTTGACCTTATACATACTGATGTATGTGGTCCACTGAGTGTTAGGACTCGTAACCAACACGTGTATTTCATTATATTCACCGATGATTATTCTCGGTATGGTTACGTGTACCTAATGAGACACAAGTCCGAATCCTTTAAAAAGTTCAAGGAGTTCAGACAAGAGGTCGAGAAACAGTTAGGGAGAGAAATTAAGACCCTTCGATCAGATCGAGGTGGCGAGTATCTCTCTGACGAATTCAGGTACTACTTGAAGGTCAACGGGATAGTATCACAGTTAGCTCCTCCTGCTACACCACATCTTAACGGTGTTTCAAAGAGGAGGAATAGAACCTTATTGGATATGGTCCGGTCACTTCTCGTACACTCAGAGTTGCCCACATCCTTTTGGGGTTTCAAATTGGAGACTGCGATATACGTGCTGAATCGGGTTCCAACYAAATCGGTTCCGAATACTCCAATATGAACTTTGGACCGGAAAGAAACCAAGTGTCAGACACTTGAAAATTAAATAATTGCACGATAGTGCTACATGCTCTCCTGCCGAGAACTGCGCCTGGTCGTGAAAACATTGATGACAAAAGCCTATGATCTACGGGATGAGGTGATAACACAGTGCGGCCAACTTGTTAAAGACCTCATACAGGTGCCGCTCAATGAGGAAGACCCCGAGAGAACGGTCCAGATTGGCTCTCTCCTAGATGACCACCTCCGAGAACAACTTGTACAGCTGTTGAGGGATCACGCCGACATGTTTGCTTGGTCAGCGCTTTATATGCCGGGGATTGACCCCAAGGTCATCACATTGACTTGAGCATGATTACCTGGGGATAACTCCTCGGGCCTCTAACTTCCTTTCTCCTGATCACAGGTCTTGAAGCGCAACCTCGTCCTTATAGCTCAGCCCCGTCTTATCAACAAGGACTATCTAGTTGCTCTGCTCAATTCGTGCTCCACCTCGAATTGAGCAACATCAACTTCCCTTTTGGATCTGCAATTTCCAAAACCATTGCTGGAAAGTTGCCTTACCAGATGAACTCTTATTGGGAAAAGATGACACCTTGGTGCTTAATTGAAGTGACGGACTGCCAATCCAATAATTGCTGGTCATGATTGTAACTTGGTCACGGCTCAATTCAAATGCAGTAGTTGGAGGTGAAATACCTGGTAAGAGGTTCCTTGGACGTTGAGAAAAAGAAGACCTTTCCTTGGACGTTGAGAGCAAGAAGACCCATCCTTTAATGTTGAGAGCAAGAAAGACTCTTAGTGAGCGGGAATCTTATAAATGAAATAGGATTGGGTGCTTAAGGGAATTTCGGATGGTGAGTTTTAGAAATAAAATCCCACTGACATGTAAGTTTTAGACGTTTTGAAAAATTATGATGAACTTACGATAATTCATAAAATGTGATGGTAGGTTTTAGACAATTTCTCCCTTTTTTTTCCTTTAATTAGTTCTAAAACTAATCAATCATTTCATTCAAGGGTTTAATTTCTAAAACCCTGAAATCTTAACTCCAAAGTCGATCATTGTAGCAGGAGCAAGTTCATCATTGTAGAACAGTCACAAATTAAAACTTGCTTGCACTGCATTTTCTAATTTAACCACATCAACGTGCATTGAGTGATTGATGACAAGCTCTACAAGAACTTGCGTTCGTAAAATTTCTTGCCTCAGATGTTAATTGAACATTTATCCAATAAAGGATCATCATTCTCCAAGAAAATCAAATCTAGGTAAAATAAAAATAGAAGTACTGAATCACAACTCCTCTCGATCGGTGCTTGTAAATAAGTACTGAATCACGACTCCTCCTGAATTGGTGCTTGTTTTCTCTCTTGGGTTTTTGAAAAAATCTAATCAAATTTAACCGCGAATTCACATGCAAATAATTCTTAACAAATAGCTAACTGAAGGGTGGCATTTGTCTCATAAAATCACCCAATAGAGGAGGTGTCAGTCTATTTTGAAAGTAAAAGAGAGGTTTTAGTATTAAAAAAGGGGAGAAATTTCATATTATTACGCTGTATTTTGGGCTTAGTGTCATTTGGTCTCCGAATTATAAAACACGAGAATTTAGTACTTGAATTTTCAAAATGTGTCAATCTAGTATCTGCTATTAATAAGCCGTTAAGTTCTATTTGAAAGACACAAATACCTTTCATGTGTCATCTATTTCTCTTTATCAACCACCCAAGTATTGACAAAAAATGAATAGTTTCAATGCCCACTGACACGTAACCCTAACTTTCTTGAATAGAAAATGCAAAGATTTGAGACTATTCATTTTTATCATGTGAATGGTTGATAAAAAAAATTAGATAACACTCAAAGAACATTATATCTTTGTAAATATCACTTAACGGTTAATTAATAACAAATAATAATTAAATTAACACATTTTAAAAATTCAACTACTAAATTATTATATTTTAAAGTTCAGGGGCGAAAATAACACTAAGCCAAAAGTAGAAGATACTAATCACGAATTTTCCCATAAAAAAAGGCAACATGAGGAAAATCCAACATGAGTTTTGCACAGTTGGGGCTTAAATCTTCAGGTGTTGGATTGGGCCTGGATCTATAACAGTTTGCCCTTGCTTCTATGATGCTGAAAGTATAAGGTACCGGCCGGAAGAACTTTGATCAATTATAAATTTATAATCTTCAGTAAACTATTGCCAGCTGTTACCACTTTTATAACACCGATTGATTTAATGATAAGGTGATATTTAGGTGACACGCACTCTCTCTCTTGAGTTCTCTCTCTCCTTCTATCTTTCTCCCTCCAAATCTCTTTTTATCGACTTTACTATCATTGCTCACAACACCGTTCTCTCCATTACAAAACCATTGTCGCGCTGTCCTCCGCCGCTTACCGATGTAAACGGATTTGGATCCGATCCGATACTATTCATATTGCATTCAATCCGATCCAAAGATTTAATTAAATTTTATAGGATTCGATTTGAATTATTCTATTGAATTTTTGGATTTTCGGATTTGATTTGATCCTTATTTTTTTAAAATTTATAATTATTAAAAATAAAAATAAAATACACCAATTTAAATAAAAACAAAAAATACAAATATTTTTTAATTATTTTCATCATACATATACATGCTTTTTATAAAAAAGTAAATAATATAACAAATTTATAAAAATACAATATATATAATATATTTATAAATAAATAAATAGCATATATATGTATTATATATATTTATATTTATAAATATATAACACATTGGATCAGATTTTCTCGGATCGAAAAAGGGGTGATTTGAATCCGAACTAATTTCTAACCAGTTCATAGGATCCGATCCAAAGATCTGATCAAAGGTGATCCGAATTTGACCAAATAAGATCGGATCTCGGATTGAATTGTATCCATTTATACCCCTACTGTCACCCTTCTTCTTCTCGCTCCAAAAACAATTCATCCTTGATACTCTTCTTCCAAAACCCATCTCTGATGCAATTGACTGAGACTAATGGAGTAATGGTTGAGTAATCTTAGAGTAATTGTCTTACTTTTTATTCCTCCTTTGATTATGCTTTGACATTGTCTGCAGGGATCATTAATCACAAAGATTCTTAGATTGACAAAGCTGGGGGCAAATGAAAAAATATATGCCATATCCAACACAGCACGATTGCCTAATTCATTCCAGATTTTTCTGAGATTCACGAGTGTTCAAAATGATCTTCATTGACTATTTTAGTTTTGGCAACGAGCTTGCATAAACCCAAGTTCTACACAGGAAAGAAGTTGTTATTGCTAGGGGAGGAGGAAAGGCGGGGAGAGAGTACCAACATTAGAGATTACAGAGGGAGGAAAAGTAGTTGGCGGATGAGAAGATTGATTCAATGATTCAATGATGCAAGAGAGGGAGAGAAATTTACTTTTGATTTTTTTTTTTTTTATTAATTCTCCATTTCAAACTTATCATGAGGGATTGACGCTCATGTACGAATCTGAGAGGTGAACAGAGTAGAAAACGGAGAATCCTGTTCCAGACATACGGGGGAATTAAGGGGTGGGAGTGGGACTAGAGGTGGTTTCGAGCCGAGTTAAACCGAATATTGGGTTATTCGAGTTCGGCTTACTGAATTTGTGTTAGTTTTGAGCTCGGCTCGGTTCATAGCTCACAAATTTGAGCTTGGCCGACTACAAGCCAAGTTTTTTTAAAAAAATAAAAATTATAAATATAACATATTTTTTATTTTACATACAAAAAATTAAAAATTAGAAAAATTATTTATTATTATACATATAAAAATAAAAAAAATACATATAAAAAATGTTTTTATATGTATATTTTGGACTACATATAAAAAGTGTCTGTTTGGTTTTTGGACTACATTGAGTAGGTAAGTTATGGACTTCAAGTGTCTTCTGTTGGTGGCAAACTGGCTGGTGAACATATTGGCGAATTGGTCCCAATTTTTTATGGAACCTGGGGCCAACCTTGAGTACTAGAGCCAGGCCTCTTCTTTTAATGTGGTTGGGTAAGCGATACACATACTCACATCTTTAGCTTTGTGGAGTAACATTAGAGCTTGAAAATTGTTTGCATGTTCATTTGGATTTGTGGTTCCCTTGTATGTCTCAAAGGGTGGTGCCTTGAAGTTTTTAGGTCTTGGCACCCTAACATTAGAGCTTGAAAACTACTCTGCTATTTACCTTACTTCCTTATTGTTTTCTTTTCTTCCTGATGCTTCTTTGGTTGGAGCAAGCTGGCTTTTCTTCCTGGCACGGTGAGCATGTCTCCCGCACTTTTTCTTTGTTCCTACAGACGAGTTGGCGGCCTCAGTCTCAATGGGAGCCGTAGCTCAGCTTTCCACCAGTAGTTGATTATTGTTGAGAACCATGTCATCCACGCAAGGCCGATTGTTGGTTTTTCCTGGTACCCTGTTGGAGACCTGGACATGGTTATGGACTCGAGATGGAGTCAATTCGTCGTGGCCGACCTGATTCAGGCCAGTGTTTTGTCGGGGTACCTGGTGGAGAGGTACCCAATGGTTGTGTTAGCGTACTTGCCCCAAAGGCACTTGCCCCAAAGGCACTTGCTGTTGTTGTTGCTGCCTTGCTACAGAGGCGAACTTGTTTTCCTCTAGGATTTAAGTTGCTCACTCATTCCCTACATGCATTGCACCAGATCATAGAACTAGCGCGCATCAACTACTATAGGAGCCGCTGCGTGCTCTACTACAGGAGGAGGTGCGTTCACATTTTCTAGTACAGTAACGGGGTGCAAAGGAATGTCGATTTGTCCAATAGTAATAGTGGGGATTCGGCCATTATAATTGTCGTTATTGTTGTTACTAGCAAGCTGATTGCTTGAGGAGGCCATTTTTAACTTTTAAAGACAATAATAGAGAATTTAGCTTTTGTAGTGTGTTTCTAGAGATGACGCCAATTGATGTCGCGCAATATGGACGCTCTCTCATGTGTAGTGACTCAGACTCCAACTAGATGTTTATCTGGTTGGGCCGAGTTGATATTCGGATAACTG
Source organism: Nelumbo nucifera (assembly GCF_000365185.1). Next base: position 2,270,053 of record NW_010729101.1, on the reverse strand, counting down.
AGCTGATATGTGCTACGAGAAATAGAAGGTGAGAGTGCTCGGGTGTCTTTTACCTGGGGAGGGCACTCCGATACTCAAGTTAATAGACTCTCAAAAGTTCTTTGGAAGATTGAGAGAGCTTTAGAAAGTTTTGTGCGCATACCTTTTGAGTGGGATTGGGTGCCTTTTATAGGTCCCTGGGCTCAGGGGATCCTGAGTAACGATCTTGAGCCCCTTGTGGAGCTGTTTTCCACTTTTCCTGGTGTGTTAATGTGTTAGTTACGAGATTCTCGCGAGGTTACGATCTGTCTGAGTGAAGTTGAGGCGTGTAATGGGTGAGCTGTTCTAACGGTCATGCTATCGGCACCTTCGGCAGTGAACTGCTGGGGACGGTTAGTGAGCTCTTCCTCGCAGGTTGCCTTAGGTCCTCTCAACTCAGCCAGCTCCTAGAGCAGGTCATCGTAATCTTATGGGGTCTGCCAGTTCAGCCTTGTCGAGGTGGAGGTCGGCCTGAGCGAGGTGCTCCAAACTAACTTACCGAGATGGTCCACTGACTCAGTGTCGAGATGTCATCTGGAAGCCGCATGTTTCCGTGCGATTGGGAGAACCAAATTATCCCTCATCAAGAATCTTCTCTCTCTCTCCCTCTCTCTCTTTCTCTCTCTCTATACCTGAAATAAATATCTGGACATGAAATGAAATTGATTGAACTTGTTAAAATTCTGGACAAGCAACCTCAATCAAATTTTAATAAATCAATCTCTAGACTGATTCAACTTATTGAAAGAATTAGTCAGCTATCTCTAATGGATTATAGTACCCCTCAAATCTTAGCTGATAATGATTAGAATTCCTTACCATATAAGAATTCAACAATTACTATAGGTAACATAGTTCATGTTTTTCAGTAGAAGAGTTCTGAAATCAATTTTGTTGAACAAAATTTGTCTATGCTTGTTATGATTTGTTGAATGGAAAAACTGGCCTTAAAAAGTTTGAAAAAATGATCTTTTAAAGTTTTCCAGAATATGACAAAATTAAATTGCTTTAAAATTTATAGAACACTATAAATAACCATCACACTCTTATTTGTCATTAGTAGGGACAATATTTCAGGCTCTTACCAATAAGAACCAAAATAATCAGCACATAAGGTACTCTATACAAAAATAGTCCAGGTAAGTATTACAAGTCTTTCTCTATAAACTTCCAAAAATTATACAATCACAATTATATATTTTTTAATATGTATTGCTTACATGTAGATTATTGCATTTATATTATACGAATTCTTTGCTACAACTATGTTACTACATACCAAAAATAAAATAACTCATTAAAGGTAATTTTCAAAAGAGATGCGTGCAACAAAAAATGAATATGGAAAAAGAAGGTATTGAAAGACTATTGCAGGAAAGAAGGAACCAATATACCCAAAGTGTTATTGAAAATACTAGAAAAAAAGAACATAAGAGATGTTAAGTCTTTAAATACTTTCGATATGATACCCAATACCAATACTTTAATCTTTGATTGGAATAGGTAGGGATGATCATTTCAGCCCGGTTCAGAAATTTGGGGCTTGGGCCTGGGTTTTGTGTTCAGGCCCAACCCGGGCCTGGGCCCACATCAGGCTTGCAAAGTTTAGGGCCGGGCTTGGGCTTAATACTTCAAGCCCGGCCCGGCCTGGCCCGCATATATTTAAACTTACTGTATAATGTATTCATATATATATATATACATGTTATTTTACATTGTATTATATATTTTATATATAAATATTATGACATGACATGTATAATTTATATTATATGTAATATTTTATATTATATAATGTATAAAATAAGTTTATATGTATGTTATGTCATTTAATATATAGATATATAATGTTTTATATATGAGTGACATTGGCCCAAAATCAAACCCAGCCCAGCCCAACTCGGGCCCGTATAAACCTGGCTAGGGCTTATGTTTCAGGCCCGAAACCCTGGGCCGGCCCGGACCAGGGCCCAACCCTAAGCTATAGCCCTTATAATAAGTGCAAAGCTTGGATCGGGCCCAGCCTGGCCCATCTTTTGATCACCCCTAGGAATAGGACTTGGGGGTCAGAAATCTACTTGAAAAGGAAAGTGTGTAAAAGACAATATTAGCCCTCATTAGTCAACTCCTATTGTATTATGACTTGAGAGTTGAGAGGATTTTCAATTCCTAATTCATCTATTCTTCTGTGTGCGCATGTGTAATAATGGGTCAATGAACGCCCAACACGACAAGGGGACAAATGGGAGCCCGGATCTCCTGCCCATAAGAACCCTGTCTACATTTATTGCAACTATACATGGAAAACATCTCATTCTCTGCATAGATTATGCAGGGGGAGATGTTCCCAATTCATGGGGGGTGGTGTATTTTGAGTAGGCGTGGGCTGAAGATCCAGAGTCGTGTAATGGGCAATTGGGCATATACAGAATCGTATTTCTTCTTCTCTCCAACTGCTTGCTCTACTATTCTCTTTCTATATATATTTGAGCCAGTTAGGGCTATTCACAAGTCAGGTTGGGTCGGTTTATTGGCGTTTTTCCAACTGACCCAACTTGGTCGGTTTACCTATAAATAAAACCGAAGCCGACCCAGTACTAAGTAAAACCGACTTAGTCGGTTTGAATCGGTTTGGGTCGGTTTTGTGAATTATTATCTTGGTGTGAACGATAAAGGATTCAAATATAAGAAAGCAAAGGCTAGATGCCTGAAAATTAAAAATGATTTAATGGATTAAAATTAATATTTTATATATAATATGTATATTTCTGAAATAAAACTGAAATATATATATATATATATATATATATATATATATAATATTTTAGATATATTATATATATAATATATATCTAAATCGGTTCGATTTCGATTTTCACAGATGAAAATCAAAACCAAACCGAACCATCGATTTATATTTTTTTATAATCCAAAACCGACCGATGCTGAAGAAAAACCGGCCAATTCAAATTGAATCAGACTGGATTGGTCGGTTTGGTCGGTTTAGATCTTGTTATAAACAGCCCTAAGCCAGTCTTAATTGTGATGTATCAGCGTGGCTCTAAAAACAAATTGCGATGCATCGGGCGAAGTTATTTTCAGCGAAGGAATGCTAGTATTCAGAAACACTGATTCCGGAGATTCAACGGAAGGTAATAAATCTCTATCTCCCTCCATCCGCTTCTCTGTTTTCCCTCTTTCTTTTCACGCCGAATGGAATTGATTAGGGTTCAAACTTCAAGCAAACGAAAGTTGAAATTATTGATTCGCTGATATCTACAGATGCCAACGAAATTTTTTAATTCTTTCGTCTTTCTCCATATGTTAGACTTCTGTGTGCTGTTTTTCGTTTCTTATTCAGTCATTGATCTGTTTTTTTTTTTCCATCTTCAAATGGAAAATAATGACAGTGTTATTTTACTCATGGAGTTCGTCGACTTCCATAGTTATTAGTCGGTCTGTTGAAAGATGAGCCCTAGGCCAGGCCCCAGATGGTTTGACTTGAACAAAGAATCTCAGAAGTAGGTGTAGGTCCACGATTTTGTCGCCTATTAAGGGAATGGGCCCCTTCTCACGAACGAACATACCTTAGATTCCAGTGTAGAGTCCACTTGTTCAGGAAAATATCCCCTTTATGCCCATCGAAAAGCCACACCAGATCATCAGTGGCTACGATCTGATCTGCCCAATGCTGTTTTTCCCGAGAAAACAAAGGATTTGGAGAAGAAAGCAAACTATAGAAAGAAAACAGAGGCTACTCTGCAGAGAAGAGGAAGCATTGCAGTGATCATCCTAAAATCCATCCATATAATACACTATTACCAAAAAATTACGCTCTTTGATTAAGAAGCTGGAAAGCTCATGGCGTCCATCTGCTAAGCTTTAAGGAAATTTGCTTTCACTGCAAATCTTCAATCCACATTAAACATCATACTGCGTCTAAGCAACGGCGGTTGAACAATATTTCATACGGCTTAGTGGTTTCTCATCTGAGTCATCTCATCGGAAAGAAAAGCAAAGACGGTGTCTCAGCCGACGAAGCTCCTTTTCACATTGAAAATCGGTACTCGGTATGCTGTTTTTATTTAATAAAGAGAGAGATTAGTTTAGTTTCACATCTGCCATCCATGATCCAGCCAACCATTCTTGCTTGCAATGCCCCTAATCGAAGAAAGCACCTTTAAAGAAACTCAACTTGAGAATTTCTCAGCTAATCAAAATATAAAATCTCCTCTGTTTCCATTTCTTGCAAATGGTTTTGGATTCTGACCGAGGGGTTAGGGCTCTGCACGAGAAGCTCATTAATGGCTACCGCACCTCACTGAGGAAGACAGGGCGAGGGTTTCCCTACAATTTTTTTCCCTCTTTTGACTTTTCTTTATTTTGTCCCGCGATCGAGATTTGTGAGGGGTTTAGAATTTTTCTATCGGTTCAGTTTACAAATAATTTATAGGGTAAAATATATTTCGCTCCGCTGATGTTTCTCACAATCATAAAAACCTCGCTGTTTCATTTTAACAAATACCTTTCCTGAACTTTTCACATACTCGACAAAAGCCCTCTCTTCCGCCACTATCATGAATGGAAAATTTTAGACTGATGCATCAGTTTTTTCAAAATATTCATTTTATCCTTTTATAGATTATTTTATATATAATTATTGAAATAATCCTATTTTAATTCAATAAAAATATATATTTCAGTAATTTAGATGATCGTTAAAGAGGTTTTTGTTGAATTAAAATGAAATTATTTTAGTAATTTTGTATATAAAATAATTTATAAAAGGGTAGAATGGGTATTTAAAAAAAACTGGTGTACCAATCTAAGTTTTCTGTTTGGGACTATGACACAAGTAAGGTTTTTTTTGAATTTCTTAAAATTTCAGGGGAAGTATTTATTAAAATGTAACTATAGGGGAGGTTTTTATGATTATCAAAAACTTTAGGAGGTTTTTATATTTTACCTTATTTTATAAAATTTAATAGGTTGTTGCAGCTTGCAGGTGACCAGTTGAGTAGGGATTGACGTGTCAAAATTTTAGGCGATATTTGGTTTAAAGAAAAATGTAAGAAAAGATAGGAAAATTTATCCAAGGTTTGTAAAAGTTTTCCTCTCTTTTCTTTCTTTTCCCTATTTTGTCCTTCAAATCAAACATAACCCTAATGGACTAAGTCAAAATCCCTCCGATTCCACACGCACAGTATCTGGAGTGGAGATAACGGGATGGCCATTCGTGATTAGTCTAACAACTTCGCACAAGTGAACCTTCGGGTCCGAGTGTAGCTGACGTGTACATTGCGAAATAAATCATAGATGTTGCAATTTTCCCGAGTTAAAAATAAAAAGAAAAAACGCGTTGGTTGATGGTGTTTTGACTAAAATGTTGGAACTAAACTTATAAGAATAGGTTTGTGAATTTGTTTTCCGGAATTGAGTTGCAGCAATGGCTTCCAACAATACTACAGTGGCACACCTATGTCCATCTCCAATGAAGCCTACCTCCAATGGAGCCTTCCAGGGAGATAATCCCCTCGATTTCGCACTCCCTCTTGTCATCTTACAGATATGCCTTGTCCTTGTGGTTACACGGACGCTTGCTTTTCTTCTCCGTCCTCTGAGACAGCCTCGCGTCATTGCAGAGATCATCGTAAGTCCCCATTTCCTCTTCTTTTTTTTTCTTTCATATTATTCCCCTTGCTTTTGTTGCTACGATTACGATGTAATTCGATCGATGTTTGATTAACTTTATCAATCCAGTGGAATAAGAAACAGAGCATTCACCCAACTTTTGTTTTTCTCTGCTCTGTTGGCACTTCTTGGCAGGGAGGAATATTGCTTGGTCCATCGGCACTGGGTCGTAACAAAAGCTATCTAAATGCAGTCTTCCCAGCAAAGAGCCTTACGGTGTTAGACACCCTGGCCAACCTTGGTCTCCTCTTCTTTTTGTTTCTTGTAGGTGTGGAATTGGACCCAAAGAGCCTTCGTCGGACTGGAAAGAAAGCCCTCGGTATTGCTGTTGCTGGAATCAGCGTCCCCTTTGTCTTAGGGGTCGGTTCATCCTTCATCCTTCGGCACACAATCTCCAAATCCGTGAATGGACCTCCTTTTCTTGTCTTCATGGGCGTAGCCTTCTCCATTACTGCCTTCCCTGTCTTAGCGCGTATACTGGCTGAACTTAAGCTCCTCACCACTGACGTAGGCCGAATGGCCATGTCGGCTGCCGCAGTCAATGATGTGGTTGCGTGGATCCTACTCGCCCTCGCCATTGCTCTCTCAAGTAGTGGCCACTCTCCTGTTATCACCCTCTGGGTCCTTCTATCTGGCTGTGCTTTTGTAATTGCTTCCATACTCGTATTTCCCCCCATTTTCAAGTGGATGGCCCAACGTTCCCAAGACGAGGTTAATATTTGTGGTACCTTAGCTGCCGTTCTGGCAGCCGGATTTGTTACAGACTCTATCGGAATTCATGCCCTGTTTGGTGCTTTCGTGCTCGGAGTTCTAGTGCCAAAAGACGGGACTTTTGCTGATGCTCTTGTGGAAAAGGTGGAGGATCTTGTATCCGGCCTCTTTCTTCCTCTATATTTCGTTTCAAGTGGATTAAAAACTAATATAGCCACCATTCAAGGGGCCCAGTCTTGGGGCCTATTGGTCTTGGTTATAATTACTGCATGTTTTGGGAAGATTGTTGGGACTATTGTAGTCTCCCTTGCTTGCGAACTGCCTTTCCGTGAGGCTATTACACTTGGTTTCCTCATGAACACCAAAGGCTTGGTGGAACTTATCGTCCTCAACATCGGCAAAGATAGAAAAGTAAGTTTCATCTTCTTGTGAGTAAATTCAACAACTGACATAGTACCAGTTAAAATATGATTTTCTGTAAGACATCCAACCAATACTGTCTGTCTCTATTGACCAAACCCAAGTTCATGTTATTACTTGCTAGAACTCATCTTAGAGGTTTCTTGCATATTCAATGGTATTGACTTCTTCTTTAACAGTAGGCGAACTTTAGCCTTTAGAGGATCGTTCCATCTTATTCATCCAAGAAAGATGTAGTATGTTATTATTCATGTTTATAATGATGTTATATTTGATATCATCTAAATTATACACACTTGTTGCAGGTTTTGAATGATCAAACCTTTGCTATCATGGTTCTGATGGCTCTCTTCACTACATTCCTTACCACACCACTTGTTATGGCCATATACAAGCCTGCAAGAAAGGTGGGCAGGGCTGATTACAAACATAGAACAATAGAGAGAAAAGATTCAAGTACACAGCTTCGGATTCTAGCTTGCTTCCACTGTACAAGGAACATCCCAACATTGATAAATCTTATTGAGGCCTCCCGCGGGACAGAGAGGCGGGAAGGACTGTGTGTCTATGCCATGCACCTCATGGAGCTCTCTGAGAGATCGTCGGCAATTCTCATGGTGCATAAGGCAAGAAAGAATGGGATGCCCTTCTGGAATAAAGGGCAACAGTCAGGCTCTGATCATGTAGTTGTTGCATTTGAAACTTTCCAGCGATTGAGTCATGTCTCTGTGCGGCCAATGACAGCCATCTCGGCATTGTCCAACATACACGAAGACATCTGCACCAGCGCAGAAAGAAAGAGAGTGGCAATGGTGATTCTTCCATTCCACAAGCATCAGAGGCTCGATGGTGCAATGGAGACAACACGAACGGACTTCAGGTGGGTCAACCAAAGGGTTCTTGATCAAGCTCCATGCTCTGTTGGGATCCTTGTTGACCGTGGCTTTGGTGGAACAACCCATGTATCAGCAAGTAATGTTTCTTATTCAATCACGGTTCTCTTTTGTGGAGGACGTGATGATCGTGAAGCACTGGCTTATGGATCACGCATGGCTGAGCACCCTGGTATCAGTCTCACTGTGATCCGTCTTTTATTGAGGCTTAATCCAGTTGAAGAGGTAATCGAAATTGATATGAATGCCAGATCAGACGACAAAGAGAAGGCAATTGATGACGAATGCCTTGCTGTATTCCGGCAGAAAGTCCAGAAAGACGGTTCTATTAAGTATGAAGAGCGTACAATTGGTGATACTGCAGAAATCATTGCTGCTGTTCGAGAGTTTAGTCGTTGCAATCTGTTTCTAGTGGGTCGAAGGATTGAGGATAGTGTTGCAGCAGTATTGGATAGAATAAGTGAATGCCCTGAGCTAGGACCGATGGGGAGTCTGTTGAAATGCTCAGATACATTGGCAACGGCATCAGTTTTGATTGTGCAACAGTTCACACCACATTCTGTTTCTGTTGCATTAGAGGAGCCCGGAAAGTATTCAAGTTCTGACTGATTGCCATTCTAATTTTCTGTTTTACTTTGCTTTGGCCGTTGGTAATCCGTTCATGGTTACACCAAATAAAGAGTTTATAAAACATTCACATACAGAAATCCAATTCCAAACCAACTGATTGCTATTCTATTTCTCTGTTTTTCCTTGTAATTTCCGGTTGTGAGTGTGGGAATTGCTCAAAAATCAAAATGGACGGTTGCGGTTGGTAACCCGTTCATGGTTAACTAACTCCAAACAAAGAATTTATGAAACAATCACATAGAAATCCAAACGAATATTGTCAGTGAATGTTGCCCGTGTACGGTGTGGTGGAAATGAAATTGAGCCAATAAGTGATTCATTTGGATAAGCATTTTGCTTTTGATCTGTGCGATGGAAACAAAATTGAGCACAAGTGTCTAAGCAATTTAGTGAGAACTGCTTTTAAAATGATCACCATCCAATGTTTTGAAAACCAGACGGACCGTCGGACCAGAAAACTGGGAACCGGTCACCTAATCGGTTCTGTTTCACCCAGAACCATCTTTTGGCCAAAACCAATGAACCATTGACCCAAGTGATCAAACCGTTTGAACCATCAACCCAGACAATGGTTTTGGCTGTTTTTCTTTTTTCTTTTTTATTTTTTATCAGAACGGACTGTCCATTTGAATTGAACAGTCAGACTGTCTGACCTAAGAACTAGACCCCTGAACGGTTTATTAATCCGTTGTATTTTAAAAACCTTGCTTTAAAGCCCTAGGTTGAAAATTTCTATACGATATGCCCAACGTGGGGCATCTCACATCGTATCAAAAAGCCTTTGATAAGCCAAATGATACCCAATCATCTTCTGGTATGAATGTGTCCATTGCGACTGTGTTTTAATCGAAATAACCAGATATAAGTGATACAACATTGAAGCCCTTGATAATATGAATATTAGATGAGGAGGGAATTCTCATCCATGCTGGATTGGCTTGTTGATGAATCAACTGAGTGTGAATGATAGACGTACCGTAGAATTTGCATTTAGTGTAAATTGTAGTGGTCAAAAATCAAAATGGTTAAAATAGGGATTGCAACTTTGTAACGGGTATATCCATGAAAATTGCCCTTTCTATTCCTGAATCCACCCAAGCTCCGTTGCCCCAAAATCCTCTAAAACTTGTTTAACTTTTCGACCCAATTTTTCAAACCCCTTGTATTTCAAGCCCATCATGATCCATGAGTTGGCATACTGTATCATTTTTCAAATTTCAATTCAAATTCAACCGCCTAAGTTAGTGCCAATTAAATTCATCACTAATTCTATTTAATGCTCCCAATTCCTTATTTCACATCATTTTAATTATCTCAATCTCATAACTAACTCAATCAATTTCATTTAAATGAGAAAGAGAAAAGAAATGCAAGAAAAATTCTTATTGAACAGCTCAAGGAATGCGGCATTATATTACCAAAAAAAGAATAAAAAATACAGTCAAAATATGAACACCGGAAGAACACAATTGTTAGATTTGGTGTTTTTTGATGATTTAACCAACAGCCCCACTACAGTTTGATTTTTGCAAGCCAATAGACAAAAAAAAAAAAAAAGGAGTGCAGCACTACCAACAAATAAAGTATCAAAATATGAACACCAAAGAACACAATTGTAGATTTGGTAATTTTTTATGCTTCAACCAATAACCAATAGAGTTCGATTTTTTTTTTTTTTTTGGTAAAAGCTAAATTCATTGATATGAAAGAACATAATTTATAGTGGACTACTTTTTTTGGTAAAAGCTAAAATCATTGATTTGAAAGAAAAGAACATGAGTTCTTTCTAAGTTCTCTTGAACTGTATTCACCATACAGTGTATACAGTCAATATAATTTAGCTTTTCTAGAGAAGCTACACTGTTTCTCATAGGTGGGAAACATGAATGTTGTTGGTAACATGATCAACTAGTTTGAAGCTCAAGCTTCTGAACTTCTGGCAGTGCTTCACAGAGCAATGGATCAACTCCCTAAAAGGCGTTGTATATATTTGAAAATTTGATGAATAATAAAGGACAAAATAGATATTTCAATATCTTAATTAATATTTAGTGGTGATATAATTGTCAAAAATTCTAGGGACACTTTTAAGGGATTTTTTAAATTGTAGGAAGTTTTAATCAATTTCTTAAAACTTAAGGGTAATTTAAAAGATGTAGAGTGTAAAATATGTACTGTAGATATATACATTTGCATTCTTTCCAAATTGGCCACATCAAAGTAGCCACACATCAGGAACATTTTGCATGAAAGACAATATAAAATACAAGACATGTTCCTGATGTGCTGCTATGTTCATGTGGCTAGTTGATACCAACTCCCTCAACTGATTGGATCATTCACATAAATTTCATCAGGTTAATTATTAAAAATACCCCTAAACTATCTGACAATTATTTAAGTACCCCTAAAGTTTAAAACCTACTTAAATACCCCTGAACTATCAGGAACATGATACATATTATCCTTTAGTTATTTGACTGTACATTCCGCCTACATGTAAGGTAACCTGATTTGTTTAAAAATTGTAAAACTCAATTTTACCCTTTTCTCGTCAGAACTTGGACTATCCTTAATGAAAGCCTAGACACAAGAAGAATGCTTCTCAGGAACCTTAGGAATCAATCACCTGAAACAATCAATCTCCCAATTATGGCAATGTATCGAGGTCTTCAAGAATTTATTCTCCTTTTTCTCTTATGGCAACTGATGGGGCTTTTAAATCTAAAGAGATTTAAGGAAGATCTTCATACAATTATACAACGCAGAACAATCTTGAAGAAAGGCAAATTTATTCTCCCTAGAGTATTCATTGATTGGTTGTCCTCCCCTGTTCCATTTCAGGGAAATTTGTTCTATTTCCAATGAAAATTTCTTTGATAGATAGATGTCTGATTGTTCATTAGCTTTTGGATTAACTTGGCAAATGGGTGGGTTTGGTTGGATTGGGTAAGGGTTGAATACCAATTCATCCATATTGACCCACCAATCCACCATAACCCATCCATCATCAGTCATTGTTAAATGGTCATAACCCATCCAAACCCACCCCAACATTGACCCATCCATATTGACCCTTAACTACCTTCACCCATACTGACCTACTTACCCTCACCTATAAATACAAAAATGGGTTGGGAGGGCTCACATACCCGAAATAATAATTTTTAAGATGAACATCTCTCTCAAGGTTGTCACATGGCAGAAACGGGTTGTGTTGACTTGTATATCGAAAATAATAAATTTTTTAGAGGAACATCTCTCAAGACTACTACATGGAAAAAATGGGTCAGAGCAACCCATATACTCGAAAATAACAAATTTTGAGAGAATAATCTCTCTCAAGGATACCACGTGAAAGAACTGGGTCGGGTTGACATGTATACTCGAAAAAAAAGCATTTTGAGAAAATCATCTCTTTTAAGACTGCCACGTGATAGAAACGGGTTGGGTTGACCCTTATATCCGAAAAAACATTTTTGAGAGAATCATCTCTCTCAAGATTTCCATGTGACAAAAAACGGGTTAGGTCAACCTATATGCCTGAAAATGCAAAAATTGTAAATAAATACAGAAAATAGAAGAAAATGCAAAAAATACCAAAAAATTCAGAAAATACCAGAAAATTACGAAATATGCAGAAAAATACTAGAAAATTGTAGGAAATGCATGAAAACACCAGAAAAATGCAGAAAAGCACAACAAAAAATTATAGAAAATGTAGAAAAATACCATAAATTAAAAGAAGTAGAAAATACCAAAAAATTGCAAAAAATACCAAAAATTATAGAAAATGCATAACTTTTATAAAAGTTCTTTTGTAAAAGTACTTCCATAAAAGTGCTTTCATAAAAGTACTTTATAAAAGTTCTTTCATGTAAAAGTATTTTTGTAAAAGTGCTTTCGTAAAAGTACTTTTGTAAAAGTCCTTTCGTAAAAGTACTTTTATATAAGTGCTTTTATGCTTTTATAGTTTTATAAAGTGCTTTTGTGTAAAAATGCTTTTGTAAAAGTACTTTTGTAAAAGTAATTTCATAAAAGTACTTTTCATAAAATTGCTTTTGTAAAAGTGTTTTTGTGTAAGATTGCATTTGAATATGAAAGTTAATAAAATCTATTTTATTTCATTTTTAATCATAAAATAAAATGTAACATGGTTGGTTTGGATTTGTAACGAGGTGTGTGCATGATGAGATACTTGAGTTCAAGTCACTTCAACTAATGTATTTTTTAGATTTGGCGAGTATAAACCCAACACATCTTGGCCCGTGCGACCCAACCCAACCAACCAATAGAATGTGTGGAGTTCCAAGGTGGGTGGGTCAAATGGGTTGGGGTCAATATTGCCAACCCTACTTCTACATCTTTTATTGCTTGGCTGTACGGGTGATTTTTTTGCCCTCTGATACATGTGGATTTATATTCACCTCGCATCTATTTGTATGGGATTTAAGTGTTTGTATTTTTTATATCTGTTTTACTCTAAACTAGGAATGACCCCCATAATATGGAGCCACTAATCTGAACTATTTCATTTGTTTTAATTTTTAATTTTTTTATATTAGACATTTAGGCCTAGGTTAGGTTTTTTATTTGATTTAAGAGACTTACAATGTTTTATCTAGAGAATGACTCCATACTAAATATGGGGCAATTACAGTATCTTTTAGTTTGAAATTTACTATTTAACTATAAAAAATTAAATTAGAAAAATTGATATGAGTCTTACATCTTTGTAATTGACAATCTATTCTGACCTATTTTGTTCGAAAATCACTATTAATTTATATTGTTTTTAATATGATTTAAGATATTAAATGATGTCTTATTTGTAAATAATAACCCACTTTAATTGGTATTTACTATTTATTTGATAAATTTATTTGGAGTTATTTATTTTTAAAAGATAATTAGGTTATGCTTCCCAAAAAATTTAAATCAAGTTTGTAATTAATAAACTATTTCATCTAAAAGAATGAAACTCACACCATTAGAAGTCTTTATAATTAATAATTTTTTATTTGAATTAAGAATGGGATCCACATCATTTTGTTTGAGACTGACTGTTTATCAGGTATATCTGATTTGAGTTCCTTAGTTAATTTTAAAGAAATTAAATCACGTTTGTTTTGTAATTGACTTATAGCAGACTACATTAAATTTGTTAGGAATTAAGCTTCTCTAGCCAAAAAAAGAGCTATGTTAACTAAATTGAAAATGTTACAAAGCTAATTGGATTTAATTAATGTTTATTAATTAAGTTTAATCAAGTGTTGAATTTAACTAATTATAAGCTAAATTCATTACTATTTAATCATTTTAGTATTTTAGTAACTATTTAATTATTTTATATCGTTGAATTAACTTTTGCCCTTTAAATCCATTTTAATTGTTATTTATCATTAGCATTTATTATTTTAACAATTTTAATTAATTAGCTTTTACTTTTAAATATTTATGTTTTTGATTATTTAAACATTTTTCTATTTATTTAATTAATCATTTTTAAAATTGTAAACCCGTTCATTTAATTAATTTTTAATCACTCTAGACAAAAAGTAAAAATGAAATTCAAAGAAAGTATTTACCAAAAAATAGAAAAAAGCAAATGTATAGGAGAGGTCGAATATGGTACCCGATCAATCATTATTTGTTAGGTTGTTGAGTCAAAAAGGAAAAGTAGAGGAAACGGAGTTTGCTTCCTTTCTCTCTCTTCATGAATAGAGGAGAATGAGATGGAGGTTGTTGCGGCATGGTTTCTTCAAGTTTTAAGTATTATACGAGGACCCGAGGCTTTGGAAGAGATTGACCGAAGCCGAGGACAGTAAACCGAGGCGAGGATTATAGTAGCCGAGGACTATGGTAGTGGAGGACTACTGGCTGAGGCGAGATCCTTGGTGACCTGAGGCACTGCAAGACAAAGAGTATCAGAGGCCTTGAGGTGGATATCCAAGGCAAAGGCTCCGATGCCGTGCTCGGTGGGAAACTTAAGGGCCAGGTGATAAGAAGACATGGTTGCCCCTAGTGCATGAAGGGTTAGTCTTCCCATTATTGCGTTGTAGGGAGAGGCAACGCTCACCACTAGGAACGCATGCATCCAAGTCACCTGGTGTGGCGCTCGCTGTCCCCACTGTGATGGGCAGGGTAATCTTTCTTTCCGGCCTAGTGACGCTGCTGGAGAAGCCGATGAGAGGAGTATCAGCTAGCTGGAGCTTCTCTGTCGCGAGCTTCATTCTCTCGTAGGTGTCATAGAAAATGATGTCGGCTGATGAGCCGCTATCCACTAAAATCTTCTTCACCACGAAATTGGAGATGATGGCTGCGACCACGAGGGCATCGTCGTGAGGGACAGTAACCCCCTCTAGGTCCTCGTCAGTGAAGACGAGGGCATGTGAACATCTCGGCCTCTGCGAAGTGTCCGAGTATTTCTGCTTCTTCGGGGCAGGCTCCTAGATATTGAGCTGCCTGGTGTAGGCTTTTCGAGTCGAAGTCGAGGCTCCACCTGAGGCCATGCCCCCAGCGATGACGTCGATGACGCTTGCCACATGTCGGTGCTACTGCTGCTGTTGTTGTTGGGATGACGAGGCGTCGACCTCTCCTCCGACGAACTACTTGAGGTGTCCTCGGCGAATGAGGGACTCTATTTCATTCTTTAGATCGTGGCAGTCTTGGTGTCGTGTCTGGTGTCGCGATTGTACTTGAAGTACTTCGTAGGGTTCCCCCTCTTGGGGTTCTACTTCAACTTCGTTGGCCACTTCACGAACTTCTCTTCCCCTATCTGCATCAGAATCTGGGTGCGGGTTGAGTTGAGGGGCGTGTAATCCCTGTAGGCCAGGGTGGCGGGCTTCTTGTTGTCTTTGCCGCCATTGTTGCTAGGGTGGCGCTGGTCTCCACTTTTCCTCTTCTTCTTTGGGGGCCCATTGTGGCGCTTGGCTTCCCTTGCTTGGTTGTCTCTGGCCGAAGAGGCTTCGGCCATAATGTATTTCTGGGCCTTCTTGAGGAATTCGAGTTTGGTCTTCGGTGGGCTTAGCAACCGAGCACTTGAGAGCCAAGCCGGGGCAGAGTCTGTTGATGGCCGCGTGCATAGAGACCATAGGGTCGAGGTCTCAAACTTCGAGCTTTTCTTTCTTGAAGCGGTCGATGTAAGATCGCAAGCTTTCGCCCGACTCCTGTTTGAGCGACATGAGAGAGACTACGCTCTTCTGGCATCGCCTACTGCTGATGAAGCGGGCGAGGAACAAGGTTGTAAATTGATCTCACGAGTTGATTGATCAAGGAGGAAGGCTGGAGAACCAACGGCGAGCGGCTCCCTTGAAGGTAGCCTAGAAGGTCTGGCACCTCAAGGCATCGGAATAGCCGTACAGTATCATGAGCGCTCTGAAACCCTCCAGGTGGTCATTGGGGTCAATGCTTCCGTCGTACATCTCCAGTGTGGGAGGAGAGGCTCTGAGATGATTTCTTGGGTGAATGCGTCCATGCGACCGGCGGAGCAGCCGTGACTGGTTGAGGCATCGGCTCGGCTCTCCTTAACCTTGCGGAGCTCGTCCATGACGGCCCCAATCTCAGCTCACAACTCGGCGATCCCTGGGTCGACACAGGCGTGGGCCCTGCTCTTGTCTTCGCGAACCCGATGGGTGTTGGCTCAGACTCTCGAATATTTCGAGGCAGGGTCGCTCGCTCCTCTACGGGTGCAACAGTCATTCAGAACGTCCCTGAGGTCTGAGACGAGAGGTGGAGTGAGATGGTGTCGGCTCTTGCCTTGGGAGCGAACCCCAGGGCAGCCGAACTGCCTGCCATCATCCAGGGGAACCTCCCTACGATGGCGGTGGTGCTGCTCCGAAGATTGATGACTGTCTTCAGACTGAGCGGGCGCACTCTCCCTTCGGCTCGGAGGACAGACATTCCTTCGAGGTGAGTCCGGGAGTCGGTTATTGCCCGATTCTAATGGTTTGGCCAGCAGATTACCGTGGTCGAGGGCCAGTATCTCGATGTTCTCGTGCTGACCTTGATCCTCTAACACCCCAACGGGGCGGTTGCCTTGGGAGGGACCTCCTGATCGGGGGTAGACTTCTTCCATTCGTTGGGTGAAGCGGTCCAAATGATCAAGAACAGCCTGAAACTGTTCGTAGGTAACCAGGTTTGGGGTGTTCTTGGTTCTCCTCACCATGGCTTCCAAGCTTACAGGGATTTTGGATCTTAAAGTGTTATTATTGTTTATCCTGAAGTGGGGGTCGTCTTAGCAATGGATTCCACAGACGACACCAATTGTTGCCGCACGGTTTGGCCGAGGGCAACAAGGTAAATTTACTCTTCAAGTTTCAAGCATTGTACGAGGACCTCGAGGCTTCGGAAGAGGTTGACCGAAGCCGAGGACAGTAAACCGAGGCAAGGACTATAATAGTCGGCTACCATAGTCCTCGCCTCGGTTTACTGTCCCCGGTTTCGATTAACCTCTTGGTTTCGGTTAACCTCTTCCGAAGCCTCGGGGTCCTCGCACAACGCTTGAAACTTGAAGAATAAATTTACCTCGTTGCCCTCGACCAAACTGTGCAGCAACAGAGGTCATTTCATAACAGTTCTTTGATATATATATATAAACTGACATAAATGGGGAATTTTGCTCTGCATCTAGAAGAAGAAATAGTTATAAATATTTAATGAAATGATTGAAACTTAATCTACCAAAAACACTATAAGTATATAAACGAAATCCACAATGGTCGTATTTATCTCCTTCACCCGACATTGCCAAAACGGTTCTTAGTGTGTTGGGCTTTCAAATCTAAGATACACAGTCTACTCTGTATAACTCCATAACAGCTTTCTTTTATGGCATATGTAGGTCACTTGTTCGACAACCTATTTTACTTCAGCAGCATTGCCAGAAACCCAGCAATTTCTCCAACTTCCTCTAAAATATCATAATTTCAAGTAGTTGAAACAAAGACATTCATAGAAACTGAGATTGGTGGATGTTACATGATCTTAAGGCTCACATGCAGGTTTTTTAATTAAAAGAAAAATGATTGATACCTGCAGTTGATGTGAAGAATAAAAATCAACGGAAAATAATTCCCTACAGTTATGAGAATGGTCATGCCGATTGTATATGGAGGAAGAAGAAAAATTTGATCATATCAACAAACTATAAGGACCAAACTGGAGTTCATTTTTTGCAGGTAAGTGCACTAGTGTCTAGTGCCATGGACAATTTGGTTGGCAATTCCCAAGGAAAAAAGTTTCAACCAATGCAGATTGTTGAACGAATTCGGAGATCCATGCATGAAAGATTTACACTTTTTGCTCAGTTTGGAGGAGTAGAAATACAAATGTCTAAAGTCTAAATACATACAAAATACAAGGTTTTGTGCTCTACATATTTATATTTGTACTCCTTTCTAACTGTGCCTTTTGGGCGATCCTACCATCACAAACCATGTTGCTGCAATACTCTTCCACCAATGGCAAATCATGGAGTGGATATCTATATCTAGTTTAGTGGTGCTGATGATGGGCAAAATTGGCACACCAATCACCTGATGCCACGTATCACCTCGGGAGCCTCAGAATCAATAGAAACAACAGGCCGGTCAGGACTCATCCGCCATCAGGGTGGGTTTGTTTTCATCAAGAGATCCTAGGAGGTCATCGAGGCGATCCGTCTTGACTGATCAAGATCTCGGTTTCACCCCAAACTGCTTGGGACACCTAAACAGCCCGGGCACTAGATTGGTTCTCCGGCCTCATAAGGCCGAGCTACCACGTCAGCACGGGGAATACGCTTTGAAACATTTACAATGTGTTTGGTTTGAAGGAAAAAGTAGGGAAAGAAAGGAAAAGGTAAGGAAACCAACCTTCACAAAGCTTGTATATGTTTCCCTACTTTTCCCTTCCTTTCCCTATCTTTTCCTTGAAACCAAACATAGCATTAATGCCCCCGAGATCCTCAGAGGCGTGTCACACGATCAGCGAGCATCCTGTTTGGTGAATTCTCCGGAGAATCCCTAAGAGCCCAGCCATTAAGGTTCATTACTTCCAAGAATCTCGAGAGCACCTTGATCATCTCTATAAAAGGGGGAGACATTAGCCCTCACAAGATACATTCTTTGAAGAAGAAGAATTGGGTAATTTTGCTCTCTCTGCTTGGAGTATTCTTAAGTTCAGATCATCTAGCTTCACACTAATTTAACCGTTTGGAGCTCTCTTTCTTGGCCTTATAATGCAGGCTCTCTAACATTCTCTCTCTTACAGGCCTCTGGCCTCTAAATAAAATTCGTGTTACATCTTACTATCGCACTACGACCCGAGCAGATCGAACTACATCAGGTGGATTTCAGTCGGGAGTTGGAGCAACAGACAGTATAGCCACTCCACTGATAATCAAGGAAAATTTCTCTGTTCAATTGAAGCGCTAGATGCAGAAACAACAAAAATGAGAGTTTTACTTGTGGTAGTGGAAGCGACAACCAAATTTTAATTATGGAGGACGGATTCAAGTTCAAGGTGATTGGTTGAACACATGCAAGCAAGGTTCGATGCCACATGTACCTTGGAGATATTATGTATATTGAAATTTTGATTTCCAACATTTGTATTAATTGTTTAATGGTTACTTTTGAAATGGTTGTGTTTGAATAAACTTCAATTACTACAATAATATTTGATGTGGCCACATTTAAGTGATTAGGACGCTTCATGTATGAATTTTATTATTTCTTTTAAGAATGAAGTTATCACTTTTTTTGTGAGTGGATAGACCTTTTTTTAAGAATGAAAGTTTAACCTCTTCTAAGATTCTATCTACTGAAATTTTAAGATGCAACGTGTTTGAATAAGAGGCTTTAGGGTCTAACTACATTAGTTTAATTCTAGTTTTATAAAATTATAACTTTAATTAGAAACACCTCTTTAGATTTGAAAAATCTTCACTTTTTCTTACTTTTGAAAAATTTTATACAGCACATTTGTTAATTTAGATGATTCAAGAATTTGGCATCTACCATTTTCATCAATAATTTGGGTTTTTAGACGAATAATATCCCGATCCCGAACTTTAAATTGCAACAAATATCTCCTGTACTTTTAATTTGTGATGAAAATCTCCCTGAACTTTAGCCATTAGACAAAGACCCCCCCACCCTTGTTAGTTAATTTTGAAAAAAAAAAATTATTCAGCTGTTTAAAAATTTTTAAATTACCAAACTACCCTCTCTTATTTATTTGAAAGATGAAAAACCATCACCGACCAGATCATCATGGATTCCCGTGACCACGGGGACGATTGATTTGTTCAACCTTCTTCAATTGGTGGGTTCTATATTGGAAATCCACATGACTGGTGATCTTGCTGTTGTGCCATTCTTTGGGTGGTGAATGTTGAGGGTGAGTGGTGAGACTAGGGAAGGGATGACAAAGATTAGATTAAGTTAAGAAGTTTAATAGAAAAAGGCAATGAAAAGAAAATAAAGAAGTTCATGTGGTCATTTTGATAATTGAACATATTATATCTTTTAACTTGACGATTAAAGGGGTATTTGTCTCATGGTAAAAGTTCAGGGGGGTCTATGTCGCAAATTAAAGTATAAAAGGTCTTTATCATTTGACTCCTAGTACAAAAGGGGGTCTTTGTAATTTACCGAATTTGGAGACTTGTTCCTTACCATTTCAAAGGAGTGTTGCCTTCCAATCTCTCTGGATTTGACGACAGAGTAGTCATAATCTTAAGCATTCAAACCTACAATCTGCACATTATAACCATGGCAACAAGAAATTCCCTTTTCCATTTGAAAAATCTTTCCTGAAAGTTCCCATTGATCATCAGACTGAAGACAGACTTCAAAATTTTTATATGTAGAGGTTTCTGATACACCTCTCCAGGGGGTGTTTTGGGGTCTAATCCAATTCAGGGGATAAATGAGCCTTAAAGCAACCCATCTGAACCAGAAAAAAAGGAGAGTGACACATGATACAGTCCAATACGCCCCTATTGGCATATCAGACTGTATCGATATTTTGAATGGCCATGATTCCTTCTCAAAACCTCTTTAATCATCAACACTACGGGTTTTGGTGGTGGTTGCAGAAAAAGCTGTTATATTGAGAACTGTGTTGATATTATGAGCCGAATATCAGGGTATAACCCTTATAACCAAGTATGCTTAAATAGTCTGAAAACTCGCGTACTTTAAATAGGGTTTTAAACTTTAAAAGTATTTTAATTAATTGTCAAATTGTTTAGCGTACTTTAAGTAATTAACCTAATTCCATCTTATTCACCACTCCTCTGTTTAAAATTAAAGGATAAAAGGCAAGGAAAAAATGTTTTCTGTTTCCCAAATTAACCGAAGAAAGAGATTTTTTTTTTTTTTTTATGATCATGCGTATTTTATGGATTTGCTTTTCGTTCACTTTATTTTATCTTTTGAATTGTACTCTTCAATCACGATTCACGACACTATGCAACGATTAATTTCTTGTTAAGAGATTTTTTTTTTTTTAACTTTATTAACACTTAGAAGTAAAGCATGATGATTTCACAATCTGCGTGTTCCCAGCTCGCGAGGACTTAGTTTTGCAACAGAAAAGAAAAAGGAGAAGAACTTCTGATATTTTCCCTTCTAAGTTCAACAGATAATGTGGGAAGAAAAAATGCAAGAGAGAGAGAAAGACTTCTCCTTCTGATGGAACAACAGGAGTTAGTTTTTCATGTAACAAAGAGCTTGCAGTGCAGTAATATTTTATTCTCATATTCAAATTGTTCCCCCGTTGATTAGAGCAGCTGATTTCGGCTTCTCCCCTCGCATACCAGATTTAGATCCTCTACACCTTGGAAGTGAAAATAAGTCCATAATCAATTCATCACAAAAATAAGTTGAGCAGAAACAGCTGTTAATGGACCAGCAAAATGCAGCGACAATGACTAATATGATCCGTGGGTGATCAAGGAAGTTCTTAAGAACATGATGCGGGTTCTTTACTTCTCTCTGCCTCTCTGGCATGATATTATCAAGCGGCCAAATTATCAACTACATATATTAAAGCAACAAACTCAACTAAAATATACTTTAATTTTGAAATCCAACAAACCAGTTAATTTTGGAAAAAAACATTATTCAAAAACCAATTGTCATTCATTTCAATCAAGATAACACCAAATTTATGATATTTAAAACATGAAGAAACTGCACTCACATGTAAAATTTTCAGCATTATTATTATAATTATGCCATTGAAATAAAACAAAATAAAATAAATAAAAAGGTCCTAGAGATTGAGATCTTAGGTTCAGTTTGGAAGAAGTATAAATAATACAAATACATACAAAATACAAGGTTTTGCACTTTTATTTGTACTTCTTCTGTAAAACCAGAGCTTTTCTGGTTTGTTTTTCTTGTGTTTCATTCATTGAGGATTCAGATATATATATATATACAGCCATCAAATCTCCTAAGTTTACAGGAACTCAAATTCAAAACGGAGGCTCCTACTCCTAATTTGATCCTAACTCAGCGGAGTCTCCTAATCCTGGAGACTCCCAATTCAATCCTAACACCCCCCCTCAAGTTGGAGCATGCAAATTGTGAATGCTCAACTTGTGGAGAAAATACTCAAATTCTCTGCGACCCAGTGCCTTTGAAAAAATGTCAGCCAACTGAACGGTAGTCGACACATAAGCAGGACGAATGCAACCATTTTGAATCTCATCACGAACAAAATGGCAATCAACTTCAATATGTTTCGTACGCTCATGAAACACTAGGTTTGTTGCAATATGCAAGGCTGCCTGACTATCACAATATAATCGCATTGGGTTCGAATGCGTCACTCCAAGAGCCAATAACAATCCCTTCAGCCATTTTAATTCACACGTGGCCGTGGCCATAGACCGATACTCTGCTTCCGTTGAAGAACGAGCCACAGTGTGTTATTTCTTAGTTTTCCAGGAAATCGACGATTTCCCAAGTAGAATAAACCACCCAGACAGGGAATGTTGGGACAAAGGACAGCTCGCCCAGTCTGAATCACACCATGCATATAACTGCAAGTCACAATCTGAACGCAAGAGAATTCCTTGACTACGATTTCCTTTCAAGTAGCGCACCACTCGCAATGCAGCCTCCCAATGTCTTTTTGCGGTTGCTGCATGAATTGGAACAGAACATGCACACAATAAGACAACTCAGGACGAGTTGCTGAGAGATAAATAAGCCTGCCCACCAAGCGCCTGTATCGCTCAGGATTAGATAAGAGAGGCCCATCTGTCAAGGCCAGATTGTGATTATGCTCCATAGGAAAAGGAGCAGGTTTTGTACCAACTATTCCAACTTCAGTGATAATATCTAGAGCATACTTTCGTTGAGACAGAAAAATTCCTATTGAGTTTCGGGCAACTTCAATGCCCAAAAAATATTTCAATGGTCCCAAGTCTTTCATATGGAAGCAGTCACTCAAATATTTCTTGAAGACTTGAATTGCCATACGATCATTACCTGACACGATAATGTCGTCCACACACACGAGGACAAGCACATGTACCCTGTCTCGATGAAAGGTGAATAGGAGTAATCGGAACCTAATTGCTGAAACCCATATGTCTTCAAGGTTGTGGTTAATTTAGCAAACCAACATCTCGGCGCTTGTTTCAAGTCATACAGAGATTTTCGCAACCGACACACCATACCTGGTTTATTTGACTAAAAACCAGAAGGCATTCACATGTAGACTTCCTCATGAAGGTCACTGTGCAAGAATGCGTTATGTACGTCCATTTGATGAAACTCCCAATTTCTAGCTGCTGCGAATGTAAGAAAGGTATGGACAGTAACCATTTTTGCAACTGGGGCAAAAGTTTCATTATAATCAATTCCCTCAACCTGCTTGTTCCCAAAAATCATGAGACGGGCTTTGTATCTTTCCACTGTCCCATCAACGTTGTACTTGATTCAATATACCCATTTGCATCCTATGGCTCGTTTTTCGGATGGCAAAGGCTCTATTGTCCATGTCTGATTATTCTCAAGTGCCTGTATTTCTTTCTGCATTGCATCCCTCCATTTTTCATCATTTATGGCCTCAGCAAAAGAAGTAGGTTCAACTCCTGCAGTAATAGCTGCCAAGAAAGCACGATGTCGACAAGAAAAACTGTTACAATTCACATAGTTATCTATGGGATAAGGACTACCTACAAGATGTGATTGGCCGAGTGAGCTTGCAAAGGGATGCGGAGAGGGACTCAAGCACTGTGTGGTGTGAAGCACATAACCTCTCAACCTTGTGGACTGCTGTTTCTGTCGATGCCCACGCCCCAAATGAAATTCAGAGTGCTGTTGTTGCTCAACATGCTGTTGTTGCTCAACATCACTACCCCCCCTGACATCAGAACTGTCTTCGATTGCATTCTCTATGGTTGCGTCACAAGAATGCATGGGTTCACCAGCATTTGCATTTGGGTCTACGTGGGTTCCTTCTTCTACACGGACTCCTTCTTCAGCGAGTTCACCTCGCTGGATAGTCTCTATCTCACCATTTGTTAGTCCAGGTAAACAAGTGGATGGTACCAACACCTCATCTGTCCCACCTATTCCATAATTAAATTGACATTGAGCTTTGTTCGGCTGTGCATCCTCCTTGTGTGCATACAAGAATTCATGCTCTAAAAAAGTAATATCTCTTGATGCAAAGAACTTGTTGGACTCTAAGTCATGCAAGCTCCATCATTTCTTTCCAAAAGGATATCCAACAAAAACACACCATCTGCTTCGACTGACAAATTTATCCCCTCCATGTCCATGATTGTGCGTATATGCTAAGCAACCCAAAACTCGCACATTATCATAAGAAGGAGGTTGCCCAAATAGCATTTCATAGGGAGTCTTTCCTTTCAACAGAATGGACGGTGTCCGATTGATCAAATAACATGCGATCAAGACACATTCCCCCCAAAAATCAATAGGCAAGCTAGCTAGAAAGCACAAGGCTCGGGCAACATTGAGTATGTGGCGGTGCTTACGTTCAACCCTCTCGTTTTGTTGAGAGGTCCTGGCACAAGTGGTTTGATGAATAATACCACTTTCAGTAAAATAACTACCCAAGCAGATAAACTTAGTCCCATTATCAGTACAGATCACCTTTACAGGTTTGTTAAATTGCCTTTGAACCATAGCAAAAAAATTTCGAAGAACTCGTCCCACTTTCGTCTTATCAACCAGAAGATAGATCCAAACACCTCTAGAAAAATCGTCTACTATGGTCAAGAAATAATGAGCACCACAAGAGGCTGCAGTTCTATACAGGCCCCATAAATCACAATGAATTAACTCAAAAATATCGGATGCTTTATTATTACTAGAAACAAATTATTCTCGACATTGTTTAGCTTGGAAGCATACATCACAACTCTTAATACTGTCATCATTATTATTCTTAGTGCTAATAAAAGGCAGCAACTTAACAATTCTATAAGAAGGATGCCCTAACCTTTGATGCCAAATATCCCATGTTCTGCTCTCTGTAGTCTTCATTGCTCTTGTTGATGTAATGCTCCGGAAATAATAGAGTCCCTCTCTCTGCTCACCTGCTCCAATCAGCATCCTCGTAGTGCGGTCCTGTATCACACAGAATTTATTAGTGAACTGGACAACACAATTCGATTCCTCAATTAATTGTGAGACAGAAAGTAAATTGCAATTCAAACTAGGCACATATAAAACACTAGTTAGTTTCAAATGATCGTCCAATGCAACTGTGCCTTCTTTCTCAGCTATTGTCGCTTTCCCGTTTGGTAGTCCGATAGAGCACGAAATGACATTCTTTATGTCTCTCATTGACTCGAGGGCTTCCTGTCATATGATAAGAGGCCCCTGTGTCTATTATCCATTCTGACAGTTTTTGCTTACCACTTAGTCGTTGACTCCCCTCTTTCTGTGTGTTCAGAAGGTTGAGTAATTTGTTCCATTGCTCACTACTTAGTCCATTTAACCCAGTCTTGGCTGCATCAATTGATTATCCTTGAGACGCATTGCCTTGTGCAGAGGCTTTGGCTGTATTGGCCTTGACTTGGCCGCCACGTCCTTTTCCGCCTGCCCCTGCTCCTTGTTTCTGTCCACCACGTCCTCGGCCTGTTCCACGGGAATTATTCTTCGGCCAATCGCCCCACCATTCAGGGTAGTCGATCATTTGGAAACAAGACTCTGTATCGTGGCCTGCCTTGTTGTAGTGAGTACATATTAAGTTATTGTCTCTGCCTTTGCCTTGCCTCTTCCCTGCGTGGGCTACGAAGGCCACAGCTTCAGTCTTCTCTTCCTTTGCTCTAGTCATGGTTTGAACTTGCTCCTCTTGAATTACTATAGCATAGGCTCGATTCAAACTTGGCAAGGGTTATGTACTCAGTATATGCGAACGCACACCTCCATAGACCGTGTCATCTAGCCCCATCAAAAATTGATGAAGTTTCTCTTCATCTCGCTTCTTATCCCATGCCTTGCTTATGTTGCAGCTGCACTTTCCACATTAACAAGTGGGATATTGCTCATAATTTCCCAATTCCTCCCAAATCATCTTGAGTTTGCCATAGTAATTCAGAATTGTCATTCCTCTTTGTTTGCAATTTTCTAGCTCGGATTTGAGTTGTTGAACTCGTGATCCATTACCGACAGAGAATCGCTCCTTTATGTCGTCCCAGAGTGTCTGCGCAATCTCAGTGTACGTTACGGTTGAACGTAAATTAGGTTCAATCGTATTCAGAATCCATGACACAAGCATGGAATTCACCATCCACCAATCTTCCAATTCCACCGAATCGTCCGGAGGTTGCTTCACCGATCCATCGATGAAGCCAAATTTCTTCTTGGCTCGCAACGCCGTTCTTATTGCTCGAGCCCATTCATCATAGTTGTCGCCTCTAAGTTGGATCTGTGTGATAATGCTGCCTGGATTGTCATTGGTTGATAGAAGGTAGGGCGAGATCACATTCCTTGTCAATTGACCATTGCTCTGTTCTTTTTCTCTGTTTTCGGCCATCGATGGGCTTTAGTCCTTAAACAAAAAGCTGCTCTTCGGATTTGGGATTGCACTGACCGAACTCGCGAGTCAGTCCTTATAAAAGCTGCTTGTTGGATTTGGGATTGCAACCGAACTTGCGAGTCATCCGCAACCAACCTCTTCTAAAGCTTTTGCTCTAAAAACAAGGCAATCGCTGGTAATGGATTGTTGCCGCTGGTAAGAGAAGGTGATCGCTGGTAATGGATCGCTGCCGCTGGTAAGAGATCGCCCATTGGTAATAGATCGCCGCCGCTGGTAAGAGATCGCTGCCGCCGGAACAAAACACGACCACTGGTAATGGATCGCCGCCGCTGGAATGATTCTCGCCTCTTAGTGTTCGCACCGTTGGTAACAGATCGCTGGTAATAGATCGCCGCCGCTGGTAAGAGATCGCCGCCACTGGAACGAAAGACGACCACTGGTAATGGATCGCCGCCACTGGAACGATTCCCGCCTCTCAATGTTCGCACAACTGGTAACAGATCACCGCTTCCACCACCGATTGCAGTCTTGGTAGGACGAAGGCAAAGATCAAACTCTGTGGAAGACAGAGTCTCGAATGGAATCTGGAGTGCAAAGTCTCTCCTTTCCCGGCACCGAATTTCGTTGTTGCCGCCACTAATCTCCAGAGGTCTTGGAACATAGACCTCTCATGGCTCTGGTACCATGTAAAACCAGAGCTTTTCTGGTTTGTTTTTCTTGTGTTTCATTCATTGAGGATTCAGATATATATATATATATATATAGCCATCGAATCTCCTAAGTTTACAAGAACTCAAACTCAAAACGGAGACTCCTACTCCTAATTCGATCCTAACTCAGCGGAGTCTCCTAATCCCGGAGACTCCCAATTCAATCCTAACATCTTCCAAATTGAGACTTTAGGAACAAAATAAAGGAATAAGAAAAAAACTATAGAAATAAAAAAAAAGAAAAAGAAAATCTCATTAGGTGAATAAAAAAATGTCTAGCCTAGGTTCACTCCATATGCAAGCTCATTAACCCAATAAAAGGAAAAAGAGGGGGAATGAAAACCTTAGCCGAATCTTACTTAGCTTTTTCTAGGTAATAAACTTGATTAAACTAAACTCAGATTAAAATTTGGCACCTAACAAATTTTTTGATGAATATAAGAGATGTAGCAGAGTATTTTCAATTCTATAGGCCCCTGAAGGTTATAATTCCTTTTCGATGCAATCAGACCTGGCAAAAAATTGACCCAACCCAAAAAAAATAGATTAGGATCTCGTATTTAGCTATTTGAATTTGAGAATGACCCGACTTGACCCAACCTAGAAAAAAACTGGGTTGAGTTGGGTTGGGTCATGGGTCAATTTGCTGACCCAATTGTAAGGTCTAATTAGGACTATTTATATATTTTTAGAAGCTTTTTCTCTTTCATCTTTACTATTTAGTCTTTACTTTTAACCGTTTAAAATTTTAAGGTTAATTCCTTAAATTTTGACATTTTTATGTATTTTTTCTTTATTTTATAAAAGTTCTGTTATTTTTAAGAATGACCCGAATTGACCTGTGGGTCAACCTTAACCCGAACTTTTAGGGTTAGGGTTTAGCACTTGCTGACCCAACCTGAAATTCAACCCGACCCGAAATCAATCCACAGTGTCTTGACCCAACCCGAACCCAACCCACCCAACCCAATGCCAGGTATCACCTATATATATGGTAGGGACGATTCCACGTCAGATACTTTCTCTCAAGCAATGAAAACCCCCTACAAAGGTTGTTCAGTCTTGTGAACTAATTTTCTATTTTACTTGTTTCTTTTTCCTCTTTAGTAATACAGTTTTTTTCTTCCTAATAGAATTTTCATTTCCTGAGATGAGAGGGAGAGAGGTCAAACTGCCTTGGTTTAACTGAATATACTGTTTGGAAGAGAACATGGAGAATAAATAAAACTATGTTGATGGACTTACAAACACCAGCCACACCAATACAGCAATAAGGAAAATACAAGTCTTCCATCAGCTGTTGTATAACCTTCAATATAAGAGAGAGAGAGATTGTTTTGAGCACTAGAGCAGTGTCATTTTCCTTGGTGAATTCACTAAACCTCTGCCTAATTTATTGTTTTCGTTGTGGCTGTATACAATGATATAGACATCAAGTTCAGTAATCTGTCTTTCAGGAACCAAAAGAAAAGAATGTTATGCCATTCCCTATTTCCTGTTTATCTTCTGGAAATGAGTAGCCTGATGAGCATGGAGATGTAGCATATTCTGGCCTATAGAGTATAAATAACCTCTGTATCTTCTCATTAAAATACTACAGCTACAATTTAACAATCAGAGGTTTGATCACTTCTGTAATTAATTATTGTAACCACAATTAGATAGAAAGTGGAGATAGAAAACAATTCTTTTGAATGATAAATAACATTAGAGTCCACTTAACATTTTACAAGACTAATGGCTTCAAGTTGCTTATAACTCTCAACACATTCAACTGAATATTATTATCATCTGTTGGTTTCTATATTCACCAGTACCAATTGGTATTGGCGCCCTTAGAAACTGAGAAGAATGCAGAAGAAGAACCTGAAACTAGAGAATGTTGAAACGGAGAAGATATCCAAGGAGTCAACATAGAGTGGGACTAATACCAATACCAATTGGTATTGGCGCCCTTGCAAATACAGAGGCATATGTGATACCAGTCAACTTAAAAAAACGTAGTAACACAAAATACAAACTATAAAACAACGACACAACAGACTCTATCTCTTTACATAAAACTAACATAACTCCGGCGTGTACATTGGAGAGAAAACGCTGTAGAAGCACTTGAATTACAAGCTGCAATCCACAGCTTTGTCTTTCACCACACAATTTAGATTATCAACAGAGGAAGATGCAGCAGCCACCCCACGTCTCCTTCTCAGTCTCTTCTTCCTTGTCAATTTCCTCTCCAAGTCTCTCACTCTCCCATTCAGGCTTGATATAATTGTCATCTGCTCCTGGCCTGCTTGGATCAGCTTGTTTAGCATCTCCCTTAGTTTTTTATTACTTTCAGCTAGTTCTGTACCATGGAGGAGGTGAGTTTTGTCTTCAGATGTGGGGACCAGGTGGATTTTTTCTTTTCCACAGTCTTCTCTGTTCATGATATATTCATCAGCCACCTCAGACTTTTCAAGATCACAGCAACAGCTACCATTGGCTTCTAATTCCTCGGATGCTTCCATTTCCTTTTGCACATCATTTGAATCTTCCAAACTCATAGAAGGTGTGTATTGCTCCTCCATCTCAACTTTTGGCAGCTCAGACAATGCCCTTTCCTGATCATCCATTGTTTCTTCTTTGCTCTGTTTGATAGTTGTTTCTATGTCGCTAGCTGCAACCATGTAACCTGTGCAATCAAATGACGTTATAGTGTCTAGGGTATCTGAACTAGAAACGCTTTGGCCTTCTATGATCTCTTGACTCTTTTCCTGCACTATATGTGGATGAAGTGAGACCTCTAGGTTTGGGGATTCCACAACATCCTCTCTCTGAAATTCTTTCTTCTTCGATGGCCAGAATAGGAGCTTTTCTGTGTTGCAGATAGAATCTTCATTCCATGGCAAAGGCTTCTTATCAATCTTCTCCAGTTCATCAGATTTGGGCATCTTGGTCACTGTCACTTCCCCATCTGCCCCTACTTTGTTATCCTCATTGGGTATAGCTGTATAATCTGCAGAATGAGGCGAAACAAAATCTGTAGCACTCTCAGGGATGTTAGACATATCCAGACCTTCTGCAATCTCCTCTAGATAGTCCTGCCCCTCCATTACTGGTTGCATCAATAGCTCAGCTTCCACAATCTTTTCTTGATTTTCCTTCATTTCTAGTGATTCCCCATTGATCTCTGCCTCTACTTTGTCATCCTTGAATATAGCTGTGTAATCCACAGAATGAGGTGAAACAAAATCTGCAGCACTCTCATTAGATACATCTCGGCCTTCTGCAATCTTCTCTAGATAATCCTGCCCATCCATTACTGGTTGCATCAATGCCTCAGCTTCTACAAGCTTCTCTTCTTGATTTTCCTTCATTTCTAGTGGCCTACAGAAAAACTCTGCTGAATTAAGAGCACAATGTTTGTCTTGTTGTAGACACTCTCCATCCTTGCTTGACGCCAGATCTATGTAACCCTTGGATGGCTGTCCATTCATTTCTCCAGATGCCCGTGCTGACATCGGATTAGCTTCAGATTCAATGGATTTAGCCACTGTCTCAACATCTGAATCGATATGTTGGACCTCTACTGAAGACTCCATGAAGTCTCCCTTGGGATCATTTTCCTTATCTTCCAATAATGGTAATCGAGCAGATTCATCCTTGGGGTCAATCTCCTCATCCAACATTGATGGTAGAGCATCTGTCATACTTTCATGCACATGATTTAGTACCTCGATTCTACTATCACAATCAGGATTCTTATCCCATCCCTTACCTTTGTTCTCTGCAAATATTGCTACAATTGACTCCGGCCCTTCACATGTCTCTCTTGGAGATTTGCTATCAGAGTCTGCCTGAGCTTCTCCATCAGCTAACAAAGGGCTTTTATTAGCCAATCGGGAGTCAACAATTTCCTTGAACTCCCTATTGAAGTCTGTTGGAACTGGATTTTCAGCAAGAGATCGTTCATCTCCTGGTAACCCATGGCATGGCTTCATTAGGTCAGATATATCTTCATGCGTAGGCTTAGGAATATCATCAGCAAGTTCTGATTTTTCACGTCCTTCGTTTGATCTATTACCACAGACAGAGTCATAAGCGCTCTCCATGGAAGATTTTCCAGTGTACACAGTTTCGGTAGTTCCCAATTTGATCCCTTCATGCTTCTGAGTGGTCATAGAGTCGAGTCTCTCTTGCAAGCAAACAAGTTCCTTAGCCACAGATTTTCTGATATCTCTGACACTTGGATGCAAACCCTGACAAATGCAGAACCATATCAAATAAGCAATAAGCAAAAAGATTAAAAATACCAATTTTATAGACTTAAAATTCTAATGGTTACTAAGGATAATATAATATATTCTAATATCAGAAAAAACATGTACTACATATATATGTGTGCATATTTCTCCAATCCAATCCTACTGTTGCTATTACTGATGTACCACCGTTCAGTCAAAAATATAAAAGTTCAATTGACAAACTAAGTGATTAATTGTTTCTTGCTAGGAAGACCAAGGAGAAAGAAAAACATTAAATGCATGTTATGCTGTATGCATACCTGGATAGTGCATGTTATGCTGTATGCATACCTGGATAGTGTCCAATTGTAGAAGTAGACCCATTATGGTTTCACCAACAACTGCCCTTTGCTTCTCATCTTTCTGCAGCCCAGCAGAAGATTCAAGACCACTAATACGGTCTCTTAGATCTTTCACCTGGTCATTGATTCTTGCAATCTGCTTTAGTTTTTTCAGTGGTTCCCACTTCCTCACTTCATACCCACGATAAGCTGACTGAACAAGAACAGCTGCCTCCGTGATTGACAAAGTTTTCTTCTTCTCTTTCCTTGCTTCCTCAATTTCTCTCTTGCATTCCTCATTCATGGGTTTCTTCTGACTGAAATAATCTTTCTCAATGACTGTTTTTTCTTGAACCTCTTCATTATGTATGGGAGGCACACTTACTGAAACCTGAACTTTATCCTGTTTTGTTAGTTCTTCCTTTTTGCTTTCATCCTTCTTCACTTCAATGGTCCTTATGTCATTTTTCTTAGGCTGTTCTTCTGGAATTTTATTTGAACTTGTGTCCTGAGGTATGAAATCATGGCGCAGTCTGTCTTTCACATCTAATGTATTAGGAGTAGAAGTTCCATTAGAATCCTTGTGCAGTGCTTCTTTCAGACCAGGACTGGGAGACCTTGAGGCACCATTTGAACTCTTTCTCCGTGGCAGAGGATCAACCCTCAAGCAAACAGGAGGCAACTTAGATGCTTTTGGTGGTGATGAAGAACCTTTATTTTTGTCAGTACCCGAGGAGGTTTTTTGTCCATTCTTCTCTATTTGCTCCACAGGAATGTCTTCCGGTTCCCTTTCTGTGACTTCTGAGGATTTATTCTCCCCTTCCATCTTTTGCACATCGATGCTTTTGCTCTTGTCCTCCCCCATCTTCGACTGATTCTCGTTAGTTGAGACTCGAGAAACTTCTGGTTTATCCCCACGATCCTCATCACTCTCAAAAAGCATGACAGGAATAACCTTGAGCTTGGAAGGCGTTTCTTCAGCAGATGTTGGACCAGTGGTCGTTTCCTTTTGGTCTTTCTTTTCAGTTTCTTTTGGATTTTCACAAACAGGAAACCAGAACATTGGAAATTGAATCTTCGCCTTTCTATCGTCATCTTGCTGATTCCGTCCTCTCCTTTCATCTTCACCATGTTTCCAAGATTTGATATTGTTCAAGTCAAGTGGAAACAAACCATTCCATGCTTTTGCTTCTAGTCCAGAACTCTTGCTACTCTCCTTTGCATAACTAGGTGGAATCCACACAACTGGATATGGATAGTCTTCTAATTTTAATGGTCCAGAAAGCTCAGGCTCCATCTTCTCAACTTCTGACGCTTGCTCTTCAATCTTTACATTATTTTCCACCTTTGGACGGCATTTATGATTTGGACACCCACAACAAGGGTGGGTAGGCATGTTCTTGTCGTACTCATATCGAGGTTGTTCCATTGGATAATGCAAAGGGAAGTAGTAAGCAGGGTAGGATTCGGGATAATATGGCGGGTAAATTCCATGGTAATAAAATGGGGGTGGAGGTGGAAGAGGAGGTTGTGAAGGTCTGAAATTGTAGTAAACAGGACAGTAGCTATGGTTGCAGCAACCATGGCATTCCGTTGGAGATGTGTAGCCATAACTACCACCATGTGGCCACTGTGCAAATGCTACAGGAGATTTAGCTGGTTCGACTTTCATTTGAGATGGGACTCCTTCCCAGTTCGGTAAATAATAGTAGGGGTACATAATTTGATTCCGTTGAGGAATAGATTGGGAATTAAAGCCCACACTAGAAGCCCTGCCGAATCTGAGATCTTCGCACAAGCAATCAAGCAGGGAGAGATCTTGAGATTTCGATCACAGTATACTAATAGTTTGTATTAACTATTAAGAACTGCAGGGAAAAAAAAAACAGAGAAACAAAACATTAAGAGAAGACAACGGAGAAATAACATGTCCTACAAGCTACAATTACAGCACTCTGGCATCTCGACAAACAATAGAAAGGGAACAGAGAGAGATTTTCAATAAAGAACAAGAAAACAGTAACTTTCGGTGGATTAAGAATTTGATTAAAACCAAAATGAACAAACACTAGAATAAACGAAAGTCATAGAACTTCAGCTGAAATTAAATACTACAGGCAAGACAATATAAGCAACAACACCAACAGGAAGGAAACCATTTGATATTTGAATAAACGAAATTATCCCCAGTAGAAAGATGTACAGTTGTTCAATAATTTTAATGAATGAACTAAGATAAAAATACCACCATTTCATTTACAGGAAAAAAGAAGGCCCTACATCTCGAAGAACAACGGGAACCTTGACGATCATGAAACAGATAATCAGAAATCAAAGAAGAAAAGATTACTCACCGTTCTTTTTAATTGAAATGAAATCCTTCCGAAAGGTTCCGCAATCCAAATGACTTAGTTAATGGTTCAAATCAGTCCACAAACCCAAATATAGAAGAAAGTATTAGCGCCTTGTTACTTCTCTCTGGCGAGGTGCGACGATCAGACTTTGTGTATCGATGAGGAATGAAAGAAGCCAGCTCTTACATCTTTATATATATGTTAGCGAAAGTGGTTGGAAGTATTCTCAGGCGAACCGTTGGCCGTTGGGAAAGAAAATCAAACCTTCTCTCATGTTCCAGATTTTTCTCGTTTTCGCGCTCTCGCTGTTCTTGAAATCTCTGGATTTTTCTTGTTACGTGTAATGCAAAACTTCCACGTGTAAGTATTATTAAGCCTTTACAAAACTTACACGTGTGAATCCAGATTTTCTGCTCAAACTTAGGCAATGTTTGGTTGCTCATAACAAAATGAAAACTAAAAAACTGAACCAATTGGTTCAGACCGTTTGGTTTGGTAATTTTAAAACCTAAAAAACGCCCCTTTGGATTTCAATTAATTTATAAGTAAAAGAGGCTATTAACCAAATTGAACAGTATATAAGAAAAAATTAAAGAAGGTTGGACCAATCAAAATCCCCCAGTGAATTTTGATTAATACCACCTAATTGGTTGAAAAACTTTGGCTCTGTTATGAACGATATTTAATAATGAATGTGGGTAAAATGGGATTTACACTCAATACATTTTTAGTTGAAAAGACAAATGAGGAGCTGATACATTGTGTAGAGGCTCCCAAAATAGTTTAGGCTGTTTTTTAGAAACAACCATTTTGGATGTTTTTTTCACGTATAAGGATATATTGGCAGTTTCTATCAAGGTTCAAAGTATCGACATGTATCGGCCCGTATCGGCCGATACGCCCAACATATCGGGCGTATCGATATTTTGAACATTGAATATATTGTAAACTCGTTTTCTCACAAACAACCTTTGTAAACTCTTTTTTTTTTTCTTTTCACTTCTACCGGCATTGCTTGTATAGTATTGAATATAGACTAGTCCTTCTATGTGATAAATGAGAACTGTTATGTTTCCATAATCATGGATAGTATTGAATATAGCCATTAGGTTAATGTCATATAAAAAGAAAATTAGATGATCTAGTTTTGCTATAATCTCTCCCTCTCTCTCTCTCTCTAGCTGAAGAGGCTCAATTGAAAATGCTTTGTTCCCTTGTCTTTTGGTGAAAAAGATATAAAAGGAGGTTGTGGGATTGTTAATGGCTAAACCTAGGATAGATCATAGTTCATTGAACAACTTCAGTTGTTATCAAAAATGGTCCCTTAATCTTGAGGGGGTTGATTAAAATGGATGAGCATGCCTAACAATGGTGTTTGATGTTTACTTTGGGCTGATGAAATATTTTGTTACATACTGGTATTTACATGATTATATGCTAATTATAACCATGGTGTCTGATGTTTATTTTGATTTCGTTATAATGTTCAAGTTTGTCATACAACAATATTCTATGGGTCCTCATCAGTATTAGCAAAAAAGACAATCCATTGATTCAGATGATGATGATGATGAGGAAATGATAAACTTCATTCTGACTTCTTGCATACTACACTTGTATTGTCCACAAACAAAAAGGCAGCGTTACATGACTTCTTTTTTGACCAGACATACTTATGTGTGGATAGAAGTCCTTAATGACTTAGAACATGCATATAGATGCTATAATTCATTTAAGATGGAACAACATGTCTTCAAAAGCCTGGCGTCCCTACTTATGGTGAGAGGAGTTTTGAAGAACACTGGGAATACCACCGTCGAGGAGTCACTTGCATTTTTCCTCCTCACAATGGTCATAATGAGAGGAACTGCCTGATGTGTGAACAATTTACAAAATAGGGAAGGAGCTCATAAGGCCACCTACATTCACTGAAATGCAACCATTTATTAAGAAATGTAAGAGATATTACCCAATGTTCAAGGTAACTACACTTCATAGTTTGTAGTAACTTTCTCCACAATTGTTGTTCTAACTATGTTCATAATTGTGATTAGGATTGTGTGGATGTTATAGATGGTATACATGTATCAGCTACCGTCCCAGTTGCTAAACAAATACCATATAGAGGAAGGAAGGAGGTTTGTATGACAAATGTTTTGGTTGCTTGTGATTTTGATATGTTCTTTACCTTTGTATACATGGGATGGGAAGGACCAACACATGATTCAAGGATATTTGTAGAAGCACTTAGTATGCCCAATGTAAGGTTTCCCAAACCACCACTAGGTTTAGTAGACATTCCTTAGAATTGCCCTTTATCAGTTCTCTTCATCATTTGTGTGTCCTCACATCTAGAATTCAATGCAGGAAAGTACTACCTTGTTGATTATGGATATGCTAATGCTCCCGATTTCCTAGCCCTATACTCTGGTGAACGGTAGTGAGTTCAGGAGATAGTCCGATAGATTTAGATCTAAGGAAGACCTTTTCAACTACACTCATTCTTCACTGCGTAATGTCATCGAACGTTGCTTTGGAATCTTGAAGGGTAAATTCCTCATATTGAAAAACATGTCATGCTACCAGTTAGAGTTCCAACAACTTCTTGTAATATCATGCTTTATAATAGACAACTTCATAGAAAAAGAGGCGCGTGAGGATAAACACATAGATGAGTGTGTAAAGGGTTATGAAAATGACTCAGATGATGATGGTTCAAGTAGCGATGATGATGGTGAAAAGCACACTACATCTACACTGGGTTCGAGTAGCGAGATGGACATGGTTAGAGACTAAATTGCTTCTGAGCTTTGAAAAAAGTACCAAAGATCTACCCAGCGGGTAACGCAGATTTGTGGCTTATGCCGAAACATGTGAAACGTGATGTTATGTTTCAGACCAAGAAAGTGTTGGAATTCAAACTGTGATGAGTTTTATGTTTGTTATGAATTAAACTTCTTTACTGCTTCATATATTTTAAACTATGATAAGTTTATGTATTTTTATGCTCACTTGTTGATCATCATTGGATGTTTACTATACAAGTTATTCATGTAGAAATGACTGATGGGATGTTCTTACGAAACTGCTCTTGTGGTAAAGGGGAGATGACACTACATATGGCAAGGACAGAAACTAATTATGGGCGATGGTTTTTATGTTGCCCAGTAAGGGGTAACCACAGGGGTTCATTTGTATGGGTAGATGAATATGGTGGAATCCATCATAGAGCACTTAGGGCTGAAGTTATTCAACAAATTTCATCTACCAGACAACCACAACAAAACAAAGGATATTTTGCACTCATCGCTTGTTGTGGTTGTAACTTGGTTTGTCTTCTAATTTGGGTTTGGCTAATAATTATCTTATTAGTCTTAAAGCTCATTAAATAAGATGAATATATTATTATCAAAGTGGTGGACAAATGGAGATACTATTAGACATTTTAACTGATACTTATTGATTATCTGAATTTTCTTTTTGAAGCATTTAACTATTGTTTGTACTAATAGGTGATTGGATCACGCACAACCATTGGATATGATGCCATTATTCATGTTGATGTTGTTGATCTATGCCAACAGCATTTTCAACCGTTGGATTTAAAATTTTAGGCCAGATATTATAAAACAATCATCCAATTAATCTAGACCATTTGATAAGCATCGTTATATAATTTGGTATGATATTAGCGCACATCATCTTACGGGATAATGTGTGCACATACATGAAAAACGGTGATGAAAATCACCTTACCAAACAACATAGTGTTGCTCATTGCCTACGTGGCAGAAACACTCACAAACAAAATCAATGTATTTTTTTTGCGAAAAACGGGTCTAACAAGCATGGGCATTCTTTTTTACTTTGAAAATTGGTCCAAAAAACACCCACACTTCCAAACACCATCTTAATGTCTCTTTTAACTTTGTAAATAGGAATAGTAATACTTTGGGCAAATTTGTTCTCATTGGGTTAGGAGCTTGTTGCCCAAGATTTGCCAAAATTTGCTCTCATTGTGTGATTCACAATTTTAGCCTTACGCTTCTCCACAGAAAACAACTGATTTTTTATATCCAACCACTCTTATTCGAGTTTGAGTCTGAATTGCTTCTCACACCAACCTCATAACATCTTCCTATATTTTATATTGTTATTCATGGAAAAATGTTTTCAATACATGGTGGGATGGAACTGTGGTAGCAAATCTCGATTCCACTAATTCTCCTGTGAATTATGTTGGGCTTGGGTTGGGCTTAAACGCAACCCAAGAAGACTAAGTTGCACCTTAGCAGTCTTTTTATGTCTTCATCACTCACCACTCAAACTTTTGTAACCAACATGAATTATAGCGTTGCATTTTTGGAGTTAGAATGGTAACACATTGATACCACATCTACAATTCAATTTTAATGGTTGAAGAACGCATTTGGCTTTTAGTCGAAATGATCACACAGTTCATTCCTCTTTGGCCTTGTCTTGGGATACTCAAATTGAGCTTAGCCAAAATCGTAGGCCCAATAGTGTAGATTCTTTAAATCGGATACTCAACTTGTACTGTTTTGGGAGGCATAAGTTGACAGAGGAACTGCAATCTAATGTAGGCAGGACAGAAATTTGTGGATATAGCTTTATGGCCAACCCAAACTCCCACCATAAACCTAACCAGTCTCTATGCAGATCACGCAATGACTGTATAGCAAACTGGAATCAATGACAACACCCCACGCTAGTCATAAATTTATATGACCCACAACCAATGAATCTCTCACTTAACATTGATGACTAGTGTGAGACATTATTATTAGTTCCATAGCCTACTACACAGCCATAACGTTCAGCTAAACCAGCCCAACTTTTAACAAATTGGGCCTGGTCTTTTGAGTTGGTTCCATTCAAATCTTAACAAATTATACACCCAAACCAGCAGCCCAAGTTGTACCCACACAAACTATACCCACAGAATACATGCCACGTCCACGTTGGACCAAATAACAATGAGGAACCTAATACTTGCCTATGGTTATCCGTATGCCATGATCATTTATCAGCAAAAATATAAATTTAGGTCATGTTTGGGAGTGTGTAAGTTAAAAATAAGTGCTTATTCAAATAAACACTTATTTGCATTTGGCATCCAACTTTTTCAAGTGTTCATTTTTTAAAATAAGCACTTATTTTATATTGAGCGTTTGGTAGTATTTTCTATAATAAGCATTTGTGACTATTTTATCCATTTTCTTTCAAATTTTCATAATATACCCTTTGAAAACACTTTTAATAAATTATTTTTATAAAAGCACTTTTACGAAAGCACTTTTATAAATATACTTTTATGAAAAGCATTTTTACAAAAGCACTTTTATGAAAGTACTCTTACGAAAAGACTTATGAAAGTACTTAAAAGTGTTTCCGTAAAAGTACTTTATAAAAGTTCTTTTGTAAAAATGCTTTCATAAAAGTACTTTCTTATAAATGATTTCATAAAAGTGCTTTTACAAAAGTGTTTTTGTAAAAGTGCTTTCATAAAAGTATTTTTATAAAATTCACCTAGGGATAATTTTGGAAGAAACAAATTGAATAAATGCTTATAGTATATGCACTTAAAAAAACTGAAAATTTAGGCTTAAAAATAAGCCCTTATTTCGGGCTTATTTCCCAAATACCAATAAGTACTTAATAACCCAAATAAACATTTATTTTGAATAAACACTTATTTTTAAGCACTCCCATAATGTCCTTAATCCAATACTTGGGCTAAATTAGAATTGCATGGCATAACTAATTTTTATGTAAGTCATTAAAGAAGTTTTTTCATGTTTTTATATCCTAAGCGCACCTAATTGGTCCGAGATGTGTCACCCGGACCTAAAACTAATGGATCTTAATAGTAGAATCATAGACAGGTGACTTATAGAATTATTTCAACCAAATGTATTCCTAGGTTTTGTTTTTCAATTTTTTTTTGTGCCAAAAAGTTAAATCCATTATTCATGCAATAAAGTGTATAATGAAAATGTAACATTTCTATTTGCTACATTATAAAAGACAATGGTTTCTTAATAAGAAACTTGTAATATAAGTACTCAAGTCTTGAAATTCATATAAAGACTAAAAAGAAATCAACATATGCTCGTTTTTTAAATATTGCTTTAGCAAAGCATCTCATATAAAAGAATATGATCATACAGTGATAGTTCTAAGTTCTACTTCATAGCTGTCCTTTGTTTCACATTGAGAACTCCCAGTTGACCCTAACAACAAGACTGTTTGGTCTGAGAACCGTCTAGGCAATCGGTTCCATTTTACCCCAAACCTGGTCCTTGGCAAAAAATCGTTGAATCAGTCAACGAACCGTTGACCCAGGTGATCGAACCGTCGATCTGTTCAACAGTTTTGACCATTTATTTTTTAATTTTTGATGTTAGAATAGGCCATCCATTCGAACCAGACGATCGAACTGTCAACCTAGAAACTAGTAGCTAGAACGGTTCCGTTTCCGAGTCGTTTTTTCTAGATGTCAAAAATTAGATGAAATAACTTTGTAGTCATAGCCATGGGGAGGCTAGACATTGCAAGGGATTCCAAAACCTTGAAATAAATCCAAAGTGACCTTAAACACACACACACAAAAAAAAATTGGTGGTAAATCTACTAGATTGGAAAAGCTAAGGAAAAAAATCAGAAAATCGACTCCAAAGTTCCGCTTGAGATGGAATTAAACATTTCGGCCCAAGAACCATCCAGGCAATTGGTTCCGTTTTACCCCAATCCCAGTCCCTGACCAAAAACCATTGAATCGATCAACGACCCATTGACAGGGCGGTCGAACTATCGACTAGTTAAACCGTTCAATGGTTTTGACCATTTTTTTTAATTGGGAACTGTTTAGGCAACCGGTTCCGTTTTATCCCAATCCCAGTCCCTGGCCAAAAACTATTGAATTGATTAATGACCCATTGACTCGGGCAGTCAAACCATCGACCTGTTGACCCGTTCAATGGTTTTTTGTTGTCTTTCTTTTATTTTTTAATTTTTGTTGTTGGAACGGACCATCCATTCAAACTCGAGGGTCGAACCGTCGACCCAAAAACCGGTGGCCAGAACGGTTCCGTTTTCGGGTTGTATGAGTCACATGCTCGAATGGCATAACACGTATGGTACTACTTAATGGACATCACACACTCAATTTTTTCCTATAATTTTTGTTGCCAGAACGGGCCGTACATTTGACCAGACAGTCGAGCTGGCATTTTTTTTTTTAATTGGGAATCGTCCAGGCAACTAGTTCCGTTTTACCTCAATCCTGGTCCCTAGCCAAAAATCGTTGAATCGATCAACGACCCATTAACCCAAGCGGTCAAACCATCGGCCTGTTCAATGCTTTTGGTCATTTATTTATTTATTTATTTTAATTTGTGTTGTCAGAACGGGCCATCAGTTTGAACCAGACGGTTGAACCGTCAACCAAAAAACTGGTTGCAAGAACGGTTCCGTTTTTGGGTCATATATGAGTCACGTACACAAATGACATAACACGTATGATACTGTTTATTGGACGTTACACACTCAATTTTTTCCCTATAATTTTTGTTATCATAATGAGCCGTTCATTCGAACCATCGACCCGAAACCGGTGGCCATAATCACATAAGTCCCTGCTCGTTACTAATAAAGTTTATATTCTTTTAATATTTATTTTTCAGAAAACATCCATAAACCCTTTCCCGGTCATGTTGTTATTCTATTCTTTTATATTTAGCATAATGTTCTAGTTAATTAATTACTTGAGCCTTTAAAAAGATAGTTTGATGAGATCAGTGGGCTCGGTCCATCCATGTTAACC
Organism: Nelumbo nucifera; assembly: GCF_000365185.1. The sequence continues at coordinate 2,228,192 of NW_010729101.1, read as the reverse complement.
CCCACTCTATCGTACTTGGTTTTAGGTGTTATTGGGCATGGGCCCAAATTTGATAAAGGTGGTTCCAGATCAGATCCATCAAACGATCAGAACTAATTGGGTATGTAAAAATTGATAATATCTTTTTCTTACCCATTAATAAAAATAAGAATGGTTCAATGTTGTCGTCAAACGACCCTGATTTCATTCTTCCATTTACACCCTTGTCATTTTCATCTTATATCTTATATATATCTATATTAAACGGATAGGGGTGATCTCCCCTTTTTCCACTGGTTTCAATTCGATGGTTCAACCGTTCAGTTCGAACGAATGGCCTGTTCTGACAACAAAAATTACAAGTAAAAAAATACCTCTTCATAAACTATTTAAGGAGCAAGAATCAGACTTCAAAAACACACATTTTCAAAATCCACTTTCTCTCTCACTCTCAGTCCAGTTTGCTACAGTCTCACAGAAGTTTTCTTCAGAGATTCTTCAACTTTGTTGGTTGCATATTCTCGCCCAAGGCTCTATTGTATCCTGGGAACGGATTTTCTTGTAACCCAACAACAAACTCAATGAAACTGAGTGGGGGCAAATAATGTTCTAAAGATAGTGTCTTCAGACGTGCCTCAGAGCTTCTCCTCCAAAGTTACAGTGACCCCATTTCCCAACAATTTTAGAATGTTATTATGCAATGAAGGCGGAAGCAAGCATGACTTCGATCAAGATGATGAACCAAGATCTTATTCGATTGGACCAGTTTGATGGAACAAACTTTAGCCGATGGACTCAAAAAAACTAACAAAGCTAACAACGACTCAAAAAAGCTAAAGAAGGAAAGAGAAAAACGAGAAGAGGAATCACTTCTATGCCGATGACACAAACTAAGTGCCTTATCAGACCGACTCTACAACTTCTACAAGGAACTTACATCTCCAAAAGAAATCTGGAAGGCCCTAAAATTCAAATATAAGGTGCAAGAAGCAGGTATGACTAAGTATCTTATTGTAGAATACTTTGACTTCACCATAAACGACCATAAACCCATACTGGAGCAAGTTCATGAACTGCAGGTGACAGTCAACAAAATTCGATCCATTGACATCATCCTTCCTGAATCTTTCCAAGTGGGAGTAATCATTGCCAAACTTCCACCCTCTTAGAAAGATTACAGGAAGAAGCTTCTGCACAAGGCTGAAGAACTTACCTTGGAGCAAATTCAGGAAGACCTTCATATTGAAGAAGAGTCTCGGATTAGAGACAGTAGGGATAAGACCTTGGCTGGTATGCTGAACTATAAGGTCAATTTTGTGGAAAACAGGTTGAAGAAGACTAACCCTACATCACAAGTAAAGAAAAATGATGAGAACTTTAAGAAGAGCAACAATAAGAAAGGATCCTACTATGTTTGTGGAAATAAGGGGCATTATGCCCAGGTCTACCGACATCGGAAATGTGGAACTAAGTCTGTAAACATGGTAGAAGACAATCTAATGGCCATGATTACTAAAGTCAACATGCTAGAATCATCTTTTGGATGGTGGTTTGATTCAGATGCCACAATTCATGTTTGCAAGGACAAGTCCTTGTTCAAAATATATGAAGTGACTGATGGACAGGAGGTACAAATGGAAAACCAAACATGTGCCAAAGTTGTTGGAAGAGGCAGCGTAGAGTTGAACTTCACATCCGAAAAGACATTGACTCTCCTGAATGTTCTCCATGTTCCTAACATTAAAAGAATTTGGTCTCAGTAAATTTTGTCTGTTAGAGGGGATTCAAAGTTGTTTTTGAATTTGACAAACTAATCCTATCCAAGAATGGGGTGTTTGTTGGAAAGGGATATGGCTGTAATGGTATGTTCAAATTAAGTATTAATGAAGGAAAAGTTTCTGCTTATATTGTTGATTCTTTCTCTTTATGGCATGATAGATTAATACATTTGAATTTTAAATCTATAAAGAACATTAGCAAACTTTGTATGATTGCTTATAGTAATGAATCAACCGAAAAATGTGAGATATGTATAAAATCTAAAATGGCTAAGAAGCATTTCCCTAGTGTTGAGAGAAATTCTCAACTTCTACAACTAATTCATTCTAACATCTGTACACTCAATGGTGTATTAACTAGAGGAGGTAAGATATATTTTATAACATTTATACATGACTTTTCTACGTACACCTATGTCTACCTTATGAGAACTAAGGATGAAGCCTTTGACATGTTTAAACTGTATAAGACTGAAGTTGAAAATCAACTAGAAAAAAAAATTAAAATCCTTAGAAGTGATAGCGGTGTTGAATACTTTAAAAATGAGTTAAATTCTTTCTGTGAAGAATTTGGAATAATATATCAGTGTTCTGCTCCCTATACCCCTCAATAGAATGAATTAGCCGAAAGGAAAAGTAGAACACTTACAGAAATGATAAACTACATGTTGTTAAAAGCTAATGCACCATTAAACCTGTGGAGGGAAGCACTCTTAACAGCCTACCATTTACATAACAGAATTGTTTCTAGAGTTAATAACAAATGCCCATATGAATTATGGACAAGAATAAAGCCTAATTTAGTATATCTAAAAGTGTGGGGATGCTTAGCATATTATAGAGTTTCAGATCCTAAAAGAACCAAGTTAGGACTCAGAGTTGAGAAAAGTATGTTTGTTGGATATGCAGAACATAGGAAGGCTTATAGGCTTTTAGACTTAGAGTCCAACATAATAATTGAAACTAGAGATGTTGAATTCTTTGAGAATAAACTGTGTTCTGAATCTACAGAAAATGAATCCATCGAAAATGACAGAGAAGTTGAAAAAGAAACTTAGATCTCAATACCTGTTGATAATAATGAGATTAAAAGAAGAAATGACACAATTGTAGTAGGAGTTTGAATTGAGAAAGAATTATGTAATTGATCAATCAGTGTGGGGGATTGTTGGATTTTAATCACATAAGAGATTAAATCCAATGGGTTTGATTGGTCAATTACATGAGAAGTTGCACTTGCACACTTGTTTGGAAAATTAGCTTTTTCTCTTATAAAACCCAGTTTTGAACTTGTCCCACATTGAAAAATTATAAGCTTTGTTTTCAGTATTTTAATAGGAGTTGATTTACATTCCTTAGAAATAGTAGTGAGTATGGAAGTTTGATACCACGCAACACGTGCGCACGCGTGTGTGCAATGAGAAGCTTTAGATGCGAACTTTTCTCGCACCCGCGTGGCTCACGAAGGGCGGCTTTGGTTTTGGTGCGATGCTGACCGTTGATCACCATTGATGAGATCAACGGTCACGATTTGATCGGGTGTGATCAAGAGGTACAATTCAAAGTTAATAGTCATTAACTGTTAATTACTTTTTAAACAGTCACAATGTTTGAAATTGTGACTATTCAAGGTGCTGTCTCTAAACCAGCACCTACATTTTCTTCATACCTCTTCATAAACTATTTAAGGAGCATGAATCAGACTTCAAAAACACATATTTTCGAAATCCACTTTTTCTCCCTCTCTCAGTCCGGTCTGCTATAGTCTCACAGAAGGTTTCTTCGGAGATTCTCCAACATTGCTGGTTGCAGATTCTCACACAAGGCTCTATTGTATCTTGGGAACGGATTTGCCTATAACCCAATAGCAAACTCAGTGAAATTGACTGGGGGCAAATAATGTTCTAAAGACAGTGTCTTCAGATGTGCCTCAGAGCTTCTCCTCCAATGTTATAGTGACCCCATTTCCTAGCAGGTGGAAATTTTTAAAGTACAGTTATGAGACGTATTCTATAACTAAACTCCAACTATAAAGTTAAATTTAAAGTTTCTGTTAAGGTTAAAGTTAAAAAACATGAATCATATTAACTTTTAGGCTAGATTAAGATTGAGACATTGTTTAATCCAACTGTATAATATATAAGTACATAAGTCATTCTAATTCAAGTCCAACCTCAAAAATTGAATTCAAACAAATTGGATTGACCAATAACTTGGCTCTGCCTCTGACTTCAGCCATTAATGTAGCCCGGCCTGCTAGAACCCGATGGGCGTGCACAAGATCTCTACTTATATGATAACAAAGATAAACTACACACTTCTTGCTTAAGCTTTTCAGTAGTTCTAAATATGGTTTTCAAAATTGAACTGGATCGGACGGCCGGAATGGAAAAATTGGGAACCGGTCATCTGTTTTCCCTAAACCCATTTTTCCCCCCAAAATCATTGATTTTGGTCAACAAACCGCTTAGCCAGCCGGTTAACCATTCGAATTGTTCGAACGGTTTTGACCATTTTTCAAAATTTGCAATTTTTTTTATCAGAATGGGCTGACCATTCGGGTCGAACGGTCATATCGTTCAAACTGGTAACAGTCACCAATTCGGTTTTAAAAACCATGGTTCTAACCACCACTGACCAGATCAGGATGGAGTTGAGCAGGGATATTTCTATTGCTATATTTGTTGGTGACCGATGCCCATCTCTATCTTTCTCTTTCTCCCCACTCCCTACAATGCAGTCAAGGGGTTGATACTTGATTAATAAATTAAAATTTAATATTAGCTTTTGCATGTGAAATATCTCTGTATTTTTCTCCCTTTCTCTTTCTCTCTTTGTCCCTTATTGTAACTTAATTGATGAAGAAAGTCAAGACGTTGACATCAATAATGGATTTGAGTTGGTCCTTATGCATGTTTTAGTGCAACTACCACCGCTGAACTTTGAACTTTGAGGGTAATGATAGGTTTTGGCTGGCTTTTGCTTCAAACAATATTTTTGAAGCTTATAGAGAAGATTATAGAGAATCGGTAGTTAGAAATGCAAAGGCAAATAAGATCAATCCAAATTAAGCTAAAACCAACTTTTCGAAGAATAATGGATATGATGAAATCTCAATTCAATCTATCCTCTTAACAAACTCAGAATTTATAACATAATTATAGAGGGGAGGAGATTCCCAATTTAGGGATGCTATTTGTAGGGGATTGGGGATTAAATACATTTGAAAAATTAATTAATGAATTCTGAAGTAGAGCGGACTGTAAAAAGCCAAAACAAAAATCAATCGACCATAAGATTTCATGTCAAGTTCTAAATTATGTTGCAATTACCTCTCTCATGGTTTTCAAAACCAGACCAGACCAGACGGTCAGACCGGAAAAACCAGGAACCGGTCAGGTGACCAGTTCCGGTTTTCTCCAAAACCGGATTTTCCATAAAAGCCATTGATTTTAGTCAGCAAACCACTGACCTGGGCAGTTAACCGTTCGAACCATTCGAATGGTTTAGATCGATTTTCTTTTTTTTTTCTTTTTTCTAAATTTTTTTATTTTTTGTCAGAATGAGCCGTCTATTAAATTTGAATAGTCGGACTATTCGACCCAATAACCGAACCCCTCTGACCGGTTCGGTCTCTGGATCGGTCTTAAAAACCATGACCTCTCCCTCTCCTATTGATCTCACCAGACATCTCTCGCGTTCATTATCGCTAATGTTTCTGCCCCTAACAAATGCTCCCTATTCATGAGAAACTATCTTGCTGACAGAGTTATTAACCCACAACAAACAGAAGCGCATACGTCGCATGTATTGAGATGTTACCAGCCTTGTTTGTTGTACACGGATTCGAATCATTATAATTTAGGAAATATTACTTAAATACTACTTCCTAGAGATCTGACAAATAGTTGAAGAAAGCTAGGATAATGCAAATCAGCTCCTGATATTAAAGGCTCAGTTTGAAAAGAATATAAATATAAATATGTACAGTGAAATTATAAAATAATATAAAATATAAGATTTTACATTCTACATATTTGTATTTATACTCGTTCCAAACTGAGTCCAAAGTATTATCACCACCCTTTTATTCAATTTTGTGTATTTCATGCTTCCCATGAACGGCAGTAGAATAACGACTGACCTTGGTTAGCAGCTCTTTTTATGGTTGGTTTGATAGAAAATGGGAGAGAAAGAGAAAGATGAGGGAAAGTTCTTCAAAGAATTTCACAAAATTAGGTTGTGTTAAAAAACTTCACAATTTGTGCTTTCAAAACCAAAAAGCACAATGCCCTGAATTTAGGCTTTTATGTTTTAGGACTTAAAAGTGTTTGGGCTTCAGATTAAAATGTTTTCAGAGCAACTTGTCAAACGTCCCAAACACTTTTTGGTTCAAATTTGTTTTCACGGTTCAAAGCTCAAAAGCAAAAACTTCTCCAAACAAACCTTGGTTAACAACTTTCTGTTTCTCTTTATTGTCTATCAAACCAAACACAGTATTTGGAGTCTGCCCTGCAATTCATCGAAGCAGTCTCTTCAAGAAATTAAAAGAACAAAAATGGACCACTTTTCTTTCTTCGTATGTATTGTATCTTTCAATCTTGTGATAAGAAGAATAAACACAAACCATGTAAAGAGCTGGTTTTATGCTAGCTTCCACTACATACATTTACAATGGCGAGAACGCTGCTAAGTGAAATTGAGTGTTGGTAAATAGTTAATTAGTGACATCAATTAGTTAATTAGTGACATCAATTAGTTTTGAATAAATTAAAATTGAAGAAAGTCAAGAGGTTTATAATTCATCAATATAAATTAAAGGGTAAATTGTTGAAAGCTCCCTAAAGTTTGGTAATTACAATCTTCTCTCCTGAACAGCTGAACTTTCTGATCCAGTTGTAAACAGATCTCCTTTGTTAGAATTTTCTAAAAAGAGGCATAATAATGTTCAAAATACAATGCAATTACTCTTGAAGCTGGTTTCTATAGAAAAACAATTCAAATTTCATTAAAGGTCCGTTTGGTTTGCAGGAATAGGGGTCTGGAATTGGAATTGGAATGGGCTATTCCGATTCTAACTGTTTGGTTGGGTGGAATCGGAATCTCATTCCCCCATTTGAGGGAATGGCCATTCCCTGCCCCTCCCTTGGGAATGAAACTCCATTCCTGCTGATTTTAATTCCCATTCTCATTTATGTTTAAACCAAATAGACTATGGGAATGAACCATTCTGATTCTGATTCCGGAGGATTTCGATTCCGATTCCAACTACCAACCAAACACCCCTAAATTTTGTAAACAATAAAAAAGAAGAGAATTTAAAGTTGCAGTCTTACATTTGAGAGATTGATATGAAAGGCAAATTTGGAAAATAAATCAATTTCATAAAAGAGATTGGAAGGGTTTGGGTGTCCATTCATATGAAGAGGAAATTGTAAAATAAATATTTTGGTCAAAAGTAACTATATGGGTATTTTGGACATCTTCAAGACTCATTTTAGAAGATTCTAATAAAGGGGGTCTACTTGTACATTGCAACTAAGTTTAAGAAAGGTGATTACAATTACCAAACGTCAAGGGAGGTTTCAGCAATTTACACTAAATTAAAATGGAATGTTGGGCTTTGCTTGTGAGGTCTCTCCCCCTCTCTACAATGCCACCATGGCTTAATTGAAGAAAAGTAAAAAAGGTTGAGTTAAAAAAAGAAAAGATGGGAAATTGTCTAAAACCCACTATCACTTTTTATGAATTCTCTTAAACCCACCATAACTTTTCAAAACGTCCAAAACTCACCATGTCAGTGAGATTTTATTTTCTAAGACTCACCATCCATTAGAACACCATTAAAGTCCATTGACCTAAGTTGCCCAATCCAATTTCATATATAATATTCCCGCTCACTATCTCCCTCCCTCTATCAGCAATTTCCGTCTCTTCCCCTTCTATTCCCACCCCTTCACCCTCACCAACACACAGTGCCGATCTCACTGCCGTGAACAAGCCCTCGCATCCCCTCTCTCTTCTCTTCTCCTCTATAACCCTCACATTCCCCTCTCTTCTCTTCTCCTCCCTCAACCGTCGGAGACGGCAAGGCTCACTGCTGCAACCCTTGCACCCCCTCTCTCTTCTCTTTTCCTCCCTCAACCGTTGAAGACGGCAAGGCTCACCACTGCAACCCTTTTTGGGATTATTGTCACAAAGTGAATGAAAGTGCGAATAAAATGCAACAGAATTATAGCAATTCAGGAATTCCAGACTCGAGTTTAAGATTATTAACCCTAATCGTCTCAAACTGAAACACTACCATTGCACAACACAAATGTTTGGATTTTTCTCTTTAACAAATGAATAACCCAGCAGATCCAGAGTGCAACAGATGGCAATCACATATTTTGATGTGTGTTGAACTACTCTGTCCTTCACGTGGCTTCCTGTTTCCCAACAGAAGTTGTCATATATCATCCCTCCACCTCATTTCCCAAGTCAAATTTAATCTCCCATTGTTAACACCTCCTTGTTGACAGTAATCTCTTAGCTTCTTCTAACTGTCAACATTCACCCTTTTCTATATGAATTCAAAATTTCAAATAGCAACTAGCAAAACCTTAATCTGAATGGAGCTGGAGCAGAGAGGATCTTTTCCTTTCTCAGTAATGTGCTTTTTCACACTTGCAAGAAGCAATTGGGAGTGACCCCTTATATAGTTTTCTACCTCCAATGTTAAGTCCCCTATTATTAGGAACAAACAACAACGGAGTAACCAATTAAGATAAGTGCTCCTCAACAGGATCTAACCACTTGGTCATGTAGTCTAAACTGGGTCAAATGGATATCCACTGACCCAGTAAGAGATGGAACTAGGATCCAGAAAAATCCAATAATATTGTATCTTTATACATAAAACATTTTCCAGTAAACAATCAAATAAATTTTCTTGTATAGAAAATAAATAAATAGATAATAATTAAAAAAAAGGTGAATGATTGTGTGTGAAGGTGGTGCATAGAGATAACCATGAAATAATCATCTTCCATCAACATGTGGTTTGTCACATGACCATTATATATTCCATCAGGTTGAGGATCAAATGAGGGCCTATGGCCACTCTACCAACATATACCACCCAAGCTAGATGGTGGACCTTGCTTTTAGTAAATTCATGAGCTGATGTGGTTTGGGTTATTAGTTCATCAAACATGCATGGATGATGGAGCTTTTCCGTCTCCAACGGTTGAGGTAGGAGAAGAGAAGAGAGAGGGGATGCGAGGGTTGCAGTGGAGAGGTTTGCTCCGACAATGGCGATGGTTATAGAGTCGTTTCCAATGGCAGTGCGATTTGAGCTGTTTCTTGGTGCTATGAAGAGGTGGTGGAACTTGGGAGGGAGGAGAAGAAGAGATGGACTAAGCGGGTTAATTGTGTTTGATAATCTTTGGAGTCCATATTGCTAACACCGCTTCAATGGCAGAATCCCTTCTTCTCTTTCTAAATGCTCCCATCTTTGCACCCTCTTCTTGCAGTAAAATTCATTCTCCGGTCATCTTCCGCCGGAGATCTTCAACCTCGCTGGCCTTCAAGTTCTCAATGTAGCTCAGAATCTCCTCTCTGGAGGAATCTCTAGTGATATCCCGTAGAATCTCTGGTATGTGGACTTTGATGCGGATTATTTCATATATAATATTCCCGCTGGATGATGTGGCAGCCACAAGTGTTCTTGACATGTCAAGAACGATGCCAACATGTTTGTCTTGACATTTTAATACACACTCATGCGTGATGGATCGAACATTTAGGTAAAATAGTAAAAGGGTCCGAATATAATAAAGGGTAAAATAGTAAATTAGCGATATCTGTTAGTTAAATTGCCGTTATCTCAGTGAAATGGTGAGTTTTGGATGTTTTAAGAAGTTATAATGATTTTAAGAGAACAATTTCTCAAAAAAGATTTGACTTGTTTCGAGTAGAACTACCACCATTAAATTTCAACTTTGAGAATTGATCAATAGTGATGGTGTGGTTGACTTTGCTTCAAAGGTACACGCAACAATTAAGGGAGAGAAAGAGTAGTTGGTTGAGAAGGGAGAAGGACGATGGATTCAAGACAATCTACCACCATCAAATTTCAACTTTGAGAATTGAGAGTAGTGATGGTGTGGTTGGCTTTGCTTCAAACGTACACGCAACAATTAAGGGAGAGAAAGAATTGGGTTGAGAAGGACGATGGGTACAAAACAATCACAAGACAATCCACAACAAAGATCTAGCTACTAACTAGCTAGGATGATATGATATCAACCAGCTCCACTCAACTTTTCACTAGCCATGTGTGGGATGGGGCTCGGACTGAACATTGACGTCTTCAATCGTTATAGGTGGTCCAGTGCGATGCGCATGATCTTGTCTCTAGTGAATTCGGGTTCCATTAAAATGATTCATTGCCCTCCTTTCTCCTTTCTTATTTTTTTAAATGTTAAAAATAAAAATAAAATAGGTTTAAGTTTAATTGCCTAATTCGAAAGAAGTAGGGAAAATCTCTTCAAGAGAAAATGTTAATTTTTTCGACCAGATAAAAAAGAAAAAACCATTTACAACCTCCCCTTCTTCTTCTTCAGTTGTAGAAAAACCATGGAATCAAACCCCTATTTTAACAACGTTTGCTGAGATCGATGTGATTTTTATAACAAAGAAATATTGTACAAGAAATACAATATAAATATCCGCAAGCAACAAATACCCGCCTAACAACATGGGTAAGGTGGCAAAAATGCTTCAATTTTGTGTAACTTTACCCAAATAAGGTTCAAATCTTGATATAGCTAAAATTTGAAGTTTTTTTAAGAAGAAGAAGAAGAGGAGGGACGGTTCAGAGATGGGGGAGCCGCCTGGGGAACCTCGTGGTGTTCCCTCCTTTGCTTCGATGGTTGCATCTTTTGCAAATTCTTTTCTCAGAGGAAGATATCAAAAAATCTCTCTCCCCTCTTCAGTTCACTTTGGCTGGAAAATGTTCATATGGATGTCCTTCCCTTGCTAAAATCACGGAATTTCTGGTGGGTACGTTCAGGCTTCAAGGAGCTCTTGTCGTCACTGCCCTAGATCCTAGGCATGTGCTTCTTTAGGTTTGAAAATGAAGAGGAATACCTTAGAGTTTGGTTGCGAGAGGTGGTTTTTGTCAAAGACTACTTGCTCAGATTTTTGAAATGGACGCCAGGTTTGGAGTTAGGGTGGGAACCATCAGTTGTGCCGCTTTGGATCTCTTTGCCAAAGTTGTCGATCAATCTGTACAGTGATAGGTATTAGACCTGTTCATGGGCTGGGCCGGGCCAGGCTTTTACTCTTCATAAACAGGATTTTGTTAGGCCCAAGCCCAAGACCGGCCCGACCAACAGGCCTACAACTTGGGCCCAAGCCCGAAGCCCGACCTAACAGAAAGAAGGGAGAGAGAGAGAGAGAGAAGACTCACCGCCGCCACTGATGCTTTTGTCGCCGCCTTGCCAATGCTTGAGATTTGAAAGAGAAGAAGTGAGAAGAGGAACGAGAGAGAGAAAGAAAGAGAGAGAGAGAAAGAGAGAGAAAGAGAGAGAGAGAGAGAAGACTCACCGCTGCCGCTGATGCTTTTGTCGCTGCCTATCAAATGTTTGAGATTTGAAAGAGAAGAAGTGAGAAGAGGAACGAGAGAGAGAAAGAGAGAGAGAGAGAGAGAGAGAGAGAAAAGATTCATCGTCGCCACCGGTGCCTGTGTTCGCCGCCTCACTGGTGTCTGAGATTTGAAAGAGAAGAAGTGAGAAGAGGAATGAGAGAGAGAGAGAGAAAGAAAAGACTCACCGCCAATTGGCCAGAGTTTACTTGTTGCGCCGGTGAGTGTTCGCCGGTTCTGCGGCTGCCTGAGAGTGTGAGGAGGATGTAAGTCACTGTGAAGAGAAGAGAGGTTCGGCAGTTCGGCTAACTGGAAAGAGATGAATGAGAAGAGAGGTTACATAGGAATTAGGATATTAGGGTTTTTGAGTTTAATCTATAGGTTGGGCAGGGTCGGGCTATTTCGGAAAATCCCGAGCCCGGCTCGAATTTATTGTGGGTTGGGATTTTGGGCCCGAGGTCAAGCCCGTGGGCTCAATTGCGTGTTCAAGCCCGTCCGGGGGCCAGGCCGGCCCGTCGAGCCACCCGGCCCATGAACAGGTCTAATAGGTATCTGTGTTCGATTGCACAGGTAGCAGGAAGAGTGCTAAAGGTAGATCCGGCCATTGCATAGTTGACTTGAACTACGACAGCTAAGGTTTGTGTGGAGGTGGATCTGTTGAAGGAGAACCCTAGTCGTGTTTGGGTTGGGCTCGAGAAAGAGGGGTTCTGGCAAAAAATAATTTATGAGAATCTACCCAAGTATTGTACTTTTTTCTTCAAACATGGTCATGGCAAAGGGGACTGTAAATTGAAAATTAAAAGAACTTCAAAAACAAAGGGAGAAGTCACCAAGACCAATGTTACTTCAGTTTTGTAGCCAGTGGAATAAGCACCCGCTCCTAGAAGGAAACAGATTGTGAAATAGATCTACCAGGAAGTGCGAAGAGCACCTATAGTTACCATAGAGAGGGTATTGACAGAAACTCTAAGATCGGAGGAGGTGCAGGTTCAACAACTTGAGGTTACTGATACGGTGGAGATCCCTGCTGATGGGTTGCAAAAATCTTTTGCCTCCAAAGATGATATCGATATGAAGCCTATTTGGCCATACTTGCTGGAGACAATATGTCCTCTCTCTTCTAGGAAGCCAGAAAAGCTCTGGCATTTGGTGGATCTGAGGAATTCCAAATTGGAATTGAATGAAAGATTTAATCGTTGGGGACACAGCAATGCCACCAAATTTGATGTTGAGTTGCTCGACAAAATTACTAAACAAATGGAAGGTCCTTCTTATACATTCTCTGAGGACAATGCTGGCATGGATGTGGAGACGAACTAGACATAGGTGGTTTGAAAGAAAAGGCCTAGAAAGAAATATGTGTAGAGCGAGAACAGGCCAGTAAATAGATCACAAACATGCCAAGGTAAGTCTACTTCTAGTTGTTCCCAATGATGGTCTTTTCTGGAATATTCGAGGGATTTCTAATGATCCTTCCATTACTCGCTTAAAAAAACTCTACAAGTTACATAAATTAGGTGTGGTAACTGTGGCTGAGCCCATGATTGGGGATGATAGACTCTCTTTGATTACCAAGAAACTTAATATGACTGGTTTCATTGTTAATATTAGTAGCAAAGTTGTTTTATTTTGGAATAGTTTTTCTCTGTACAGTTGATAGAGGATTCGATCAGATTTTAATTGCGAGAATTACTACTTCTGCCAATGAGGCTTTTATTCTATATGTGGTTTATGCCAAACGTGATCGGTTTGGAAAGAAGAGTTCTATGGGAAAGAATCCAGAATTTAGCTTCTTGGGTTTCAGAACCTTGGCTGATAGCTGGTGAGTTTAATGTGGCTATGTGTAGAGCGGAAAAATTTGCAGGGAGAAGTCCTGATGTTTCTGCAATGGAGGATTTTGTAGAAATGATCAATGCAGTGGGTTTGGTGGACATGGGTTTCTCTAGAAGCAAATTTACCCAGCGCAATAATAGGGAAGGATTGGACTATGTTTGGACTCGACTTGATTGGGTTCTGGTAAACTCTAGATGGGCACAATATTTTCCCTTGAAACCAGTAAGCCATTTAAATCGAACTTGTTCAGATCACTGTCCCTTGGTTTTCTCAATTGTGGAGGAAAGGCAGACAGGTCCTAAACCTTTCAGATTTCAACAGATGTGGTTGTCTCACCAGTCTTTTCATAACGTAGTTAGGGATTGCTAGAATGTAAGTGTTCGTGCAAATCCACTTATGAGTTTATTTCTCAAATTACATAAATTATGAGGTAAACTCAAACAATGGAATTGTGAGGTTTTTGGGAACATTCATCAGGCTGTGAAAGAGGCAGGGGATAGAATACAATCTGTGGAGATGAATCATTTATAGGTGAACTCAGCCATCAGTCTCACTGAACTTAGGGAAGAACAAAAGAAACTTCATGAGATCCATAGATTGGAGGAAATTTTTTGGTGACAAAAATCTAGAATCAAATGGTTGAAAGAAGGGAACAGAAAATCCAAATTTTTCCACCTCTCTATGAAAAAGAATAGAATGAGAAGCAGAATTTGTAAAATCAAAGACTTGACAGGAGTTTGGATCATTAATTCAGAGGAAATGAAATTGAATGCGGAAAACTACTTTTGCAATGTTCTGTCAAAAGAAGGGGTGGAATGTGACAATGATCTGCTGGAGGTTATCCCATGCGTGGTAAGTCAAGAAGACAATGATGTTTTTATTGGCCGCTCCCTCTAGGGCTAAAATCCATGTGTTTCACACCACGGATAGAGGTAGTGCTCCGGGGTAGATGGCTTTATGGGACATTTCTTTATTTCTTGTTGGGACATCATTGGTACTGATGTGGTAAGGGTTGTACAATACTTTTTTAATGGTGGCCAGCTCCTGGTGAGTTACACTTATTCTTTTATTACTCTCAATCCAAAATGCAAAGTACCCAAAAGTTTTGCAGATTTTTGCCCCATAAGTCTAGGGAATTTTTGCTACAAAATTATTGCAAAGGTGGTTACTAAGATGTTAGAAAGTATCTTACCTAGGATGATTTCACAAGAACAGGGTGCTTTTATACAAGGACAGAATATCATGGATAATGTGACCTTAGTGCAGGAACTGGTTAATGATATTGATAGGAAAGCGGTAGGGGGGAGTGTAGTGTTAAAACTAAACATGGCAAAAGCCTATTGTTAGCACCCAATTTTTGCTCGGCCCCTTCACCCTACCTTTTTATAGCCCCTCATAGACCCCAAAAACATAGAAACACGTCCAAATTGACTTGACACTCTCTAAAACCCAAAATACCCCCTTTCTTGATGCAATCAACAAGACAAATAAGAACCTTGATCAAACATCAACCACAAACTTAAAAAACTACAACTTAGCTACACATTAACTTTCATGACTAAGCCCCAAAGATCCACCGTTCATCATGCCAACTTCCTTTCTAACGGCCCTAATCCATGCGATATTCAAACTCCAACTCCCCAAAATCAAATCCAACACACCCATCACCTTAATATCACTAGGAAACAATCAACTAGCGAATCCCTACCACAAATCTACGATGATCAACCGTAAAAACATCAAAAATCACATTCTAGTGACCCATAACGATAACCAAGATCGACCATGTCTTTCCAAGATTAGAACCATCCACTTGACTCCTCCCCTCAATCTGTTCGACCTCCCCTCAATCCAAGATCTTATTTCAACTAATCTCATTAATTAGAACTTACCATCTATCATCCCAACTTCATACGATCAATCAAACCATACCACTGTGTTTAGAGACCCAAAAAACCCCTCTACGTCAAATTTCATGACCAAAAACCTCCATTTGACCATTGAAAAATAAGATTCCACTTTGAACCCTTTCGTTAATCAGAAAATCATAAGCTAAGACCATGATCTGAACTAAATCAATCCATCTACACCTCTGATCAAAGATCCATCACTTCCATTAGATTTAGGATGATCAAAAGTGCCAACCTACCAAATTTCATCCCAAAATTCCCCCGTTTGACCCTTCATCAAACAATGATTCTGTTTCAACAAATCTCCTTGATCCGAACTTGTCAGTCATAGATCTCAATCATCCCGACCCCATTTGTCCGATCAGACCTCACCACTTTTTTCATCGACCCAAAAAAACCAAGGACGCCAAATTTCATGACTAGACTCATTCATTTAACCGTTAAGCTAAAAATATACCATTTTAACGCAGCAGATTAAATTGCCATGTCATTTGAACCAACCTGAAGCCTTAAAAGGGTGATGATTGATGTCAAATCCATTATTGACCCATTATAACACCTGGACCAATCAAACAAAGCCTAATAGACCCAAAAAGCTCAAAATACCAAATAGGCCCTTACTTAAGACCAAGAAAAGACAAAATAGCTTTTAAAAGTTCATCAAATTTACATTTTCTACCACTGACAGCCCCAAATACGAGACTGCAATGTCTGGCATGCCCCAAGCTCCCATTGGCCGCACAAAACCCATGAAACCACCCCCAAATCAAAGAAAGAGTTTCACCAAATAAGTAAGTTTGACTGGGCATCTATTTCTTTGCAAAATCTTTGCTTATTTTGTGAAAAACCTCTCTTGAATCCTAGGCACTATAGCTGGGCAAATTCCAGACCCATCTCCCTCCATTTTCTCTATAAATAGAGGCCTACCTCGAGCTTGAGAAGGGAGAGGGAAGAGAGGAAGGAGGGAAATCAGATTGAGGGGGACGACTTGAGAAGGGAGAGACTTGAGAGAGGGACTGGAGAGAGGAAACCTGAGATAGGTCCCTAGAGAAAGAAAGAAAGAGGAGGAAAGTTTCCCAACTCCTGTAACACACTCAGTTTGCTTGAAACCCCAAAATCCTTGAAACCAAGCTCAATGCTCATCCCTTGTTTCAACACCAGAAATGCCCAACCTAGCTTCTGCCTTGCTTGATTTTCATTCGAAGTCCTTTCAGATGTTGGAAAGATTGTTTCTAGGTCGAACACGAGAGGTAAGCCTCTCATTTTGCTCTCTTTGTTTTTAGTTTAGCCTCGGATTGCTTAAAGCCCTGAAATCCTGTGAAACTTGCATTCCCAACTTCCTCCGAATTGAGAAAAAGAGGTAGAGAGGCAAGGGTCTTAGGGAAACCAGTACCTAAGACCCGATAACATCACCTCAAATCAATTCTAGGTGGAGTTGGGAACATTTTTATCAGATTTCAGGAACTTTGAACAATCTCATTAGTTTGTGTTTTTCCAGAATCTAAGCCTGAGTAACTCTTGTATTGGGCTGCTAAATTAGCTTGGAGAGAGGGGTGCCTAATACCTTCCCTCTCCCAATCCTTAGAACCCATAATCTCTTGGTTGTGCCTTTCCCATGTAAAACGGAGCCATTATCAAAGACCGAAATCAAATCCTTTCAAATATGAAAATGAGGGCCCATTTTCTCTAAAACAATGGGTGGCGACTCTAACTCCTTTGAGCCGGCCATGAGCTTCTCGGAGCTCACACCTATGATCGGTTGAATTGGTCCTTTCTCTTTGTTGTTTTGAGAATGTTCAGTTTTAGTGAAACATGGATTGGTTTAGTGAAAAAAAAAATGCTTAACAACTGTTGGTTTTCTGTTCTGTGGAATAGAGGAGTTACAAGATACTTTCAGTCCACAAGAGGGTTGCGTCAAGGGGACCCTCTATCTCCATATTTTTTTATCATCACAAAGGAAGTCCTAAGCAGAAATTTGTCTAAATTGGGTGAGAATTATCCTACAGGTGTTTTTGCTACCCATAGGGGCTGTCCGGTTATCACTCATAGTCTTTATGCCGATGACACAATTATCTTCACTCGGGGCTCCAAGCAAGTGCTAGAGAAAGTCATGGAAATCATCCAGAGATATGAGAAATGTTTAGGTCAATTGGTGAATAAGGCGAAGAGTTGCTTCTCCACTTCAGCAAAAGCCTCTCATAGCAAAATCCATATTATCAATTCAGCTACAAGTTATATGCATAAGAAATTACCCTTCATCTACCTTGGTATTCCAATCGGAAAGGGTAGGGTGAAAGCAAAAGCTTTTGATGATGTAGTGCAAAAAGTGGTGGCTAAAATTTCTGGTTGGAAGGGGAAAATTATTTTAGCAAGAGGCAAGATTGTGTTACTCAGACATGTTTTAAACAGTATTCCTATCTATTTGATGTCAGCAGTGGCAACTCCAAAAAGTGTTATTAGGCGACTAAAACAGTTGATGAAAGGCTTCTTATTGACCAAATCTGACTCAGCCAATCCGTATCATTGGGTGGACCTTTCACTGAAAGGGGCCTCCAAATTAAGAATTTATATGATATTCATAAAGCTCTTCGGATGAAAGCTCTATGGCTGGTGCTTTTTCATAATTCTTTATGGGCTGATTTCTTTAGAGCTAAGGTGCTGAAACATGACCATTTTTATACAATTGTCCCTCCTTGCTACACTTCTCGCACTTGGAAGGTAAATATGAAACTAAGAGGTGATTTAGTTTATCTTTCAAGGTGGATGGTGGGTAAAGGAACACAGTTTTTAGTTTTATAGGTGGATTATGGATGGCCCCTTGATTGATAAAGTCCTTCGGCATGAAGGGCTGAACTTGTAGTTGAGGGTTTGTGATGTCCTCGATGAAAAAGGGGTTTGACACCTAGATCAGGTTTGTGGTTTTCTAGAGGAAGATGTCTTAAACATCACTTAGGGGTTGGTGTGAGGCTCTCCAACTGCCACAACAAAATAGTATGGCTAGCTAAGGCGATGGGGGAATTTACTGTAAAATCGACTTGGTCATTTATAGAACTACTCATCCTTCTATGAACTGGTCCAAGGTGGTGTGAAATGTGCTAGTGCCAACCAAGATAAGTTTCTTTAGGTTTAAATAAGATTATGGATGAGTCGGATTCCAAAATCTTGATTGATATACTTAACGGAGTTTGTACAACCCCTTAGAAGCTTTGGTTTTGGTTCTCTCAAGTACATAAGCTTAGGAGTATATTGGAATTCTTTTGTGTACATATTTATAGAGAGGCTAATCAACCGGTGGATGCTCTTGCAAAGCTTGGTTGCTTAACTTCTCAAAAAATTATTTATGACTGCAAAGAAATTCTTCCTTCCCACGTCCAGAACTTGGTTACTGCAGATGGTCTAAGTCTCCCTTTTCTGTGAATTTGTTAGTAGTAGGTTTCTCGGATACCTGATGTTTATATGAGTGGGGTTTCCTCTGTATAGATTTGAGGGGTAAGGCCTCACGTCCCCCCTCCCCCCCCCCCTCCGAGGCTTTTCTTGCATATGAATAAATTTGCGGTGGCCACCCTTCCACTGGGAGTAAATTTTGGGGTTAAAGTAAAAAAGGTTCAAAGTATCGATATGATACACCCTATATATATATATATTACTAGTAAGTGTGCATGTGATAATTTTAGATGATGATAATGATAATAATAATATATCCGATTTTTTCTATAAAATTTATGTATTTTATATTTTTTGTTTTTTATTATTAATCAGATTCGGATTGCAAATCCAAATATGACAACATAAACATCTTATCCAAATACAGGATAATTGGATCAAGTTGTGAAGTTTCAAGTATTATTGATAAGCTTATTTGCTTCGCTAGATTCTTCTTTTTGTAATATTTAATCTTTTTTGTATATCTTTTTTTATTCATTTATTAAAAATATGTAAGATTTAAATGGAGGGAATTGAATGGGGTGAAAAGTAGTAGTTCAATTTACAATTTAAACCTACTAATTAAATAAGTCCTAAATTCAAAACTAAGTATTTTAGTCAAAAGAAAGTTTCACAATTTTATTCATATTTTTTAATAGTAATGTAAACATAGAATTATAGATGTAAAAATAATTCTAATGTCACACATACTTTTTGTTTAATATGATTATACATGTGCCTAAATGTTTTTTTTTGCAAAATTTATGTACTTTTTTCATTTTTTTTATTTTTATATGTTATTAACTTTTATTATTTATTTATGGCATTAAAGGCTAACATGTTTGACCAAAATTTCAACTATTGATCTTTTCCAAATACTAAATAATTTCATTTTTTGTCAGTTCTAAATTATGTACTTCATTTTCATTACGAATAAAAATAATTATTTTTTATTACAATTATTTTCTTAATTTGATTAACAAAAATCATAAATGTGTCTAATTTTTTCTACATTTTTTGTAAGATTCTATATTTATTTCTATTTAAAAAAATTTTTTTTACCTAACTATGACTTCAAAAGTTGATCAATTTGATTTGGATGGTTGAATTGATTAGTCACCACTTGGATTAAAAATGGTTTTGTTTTTGAGTTAGTTTTAAAATATATGGGTTTATATTGTTAAAAATATTGACACATATCTAATTTAATAAGAGAAAATGGAAGTTAATAATTTAAGTATAAAACTTAATGAGAGGGAATTAAATGAGGTGGGAAGTAATAATTGAATTTACATATTCAACCATTACTATTAGAAATGGACTAAAGACACAATTATGGGCATTTTAGTAGCTATTAAATCTGGCATTAAAGCTATAATAAAATAGCTTTTATACCCTTTCTCAAATAAAGAAGTAGAGGATAATTTTAGTCCAAAAAAGTTTCACATCCAAATATGTGATGTAAGTGATAGTAATTCTAGATGATGATAATGATAGTGATAATATATCCAAAATTTTTTATAAACTTTTATGGATTTTTTGTTTTTATATTTTATATTTTCTGTCATTAATCGGATTAGATTGCAAAATCCAAATCTGATTACATAAACACCTCATCCAAATATGTGATAATCGGATTGAGTTGTGAAGTTTTAGGTAACATTGATAAGTCTACCTATTTGGTAGGGATGCAAACGGATTGGATCGGATTCGAATTACGGTAATCCAAATATGATCGAATACTATTAACAGCAGATCCAATCGCATATCATAAACATGGATTTGAATATGAATCCAACGAGGAAGTCAGATATTTAGATCTGATCCATTCCAATTTAATTTAAAAAATAATAAAATATTAAAAGAAAAATTAAAATACACCAATTTAAATAGAGAAAAACAAAAAGTACATCTTTTCAACTATTTTCATCAAATATATAAATTTTTATAAAAAAATAAACAATATAACAAATTTACAAAAATGAAATATATATAATATATTTATAAATAAATAAATAAATAAATAACATATATATATGTTATATATATATACAGGGAGTGATCAAAATTTGATCTAGTTTTTTTATTGGGTCCTATTATCTGACTTGACCCAATCTGAAGATCCGGACTAGGGATACCTGAATTCTGCAAAAAGGAGTAAATCAGATCATGATCCGATCCATTTGCACCCTATTTGGCTGGATTCTTCATTTTGTAATTTTTATTTTTTTTGTGTATCTTTTTTTTTTGTTCATTTATCAAAAAAAATGTAAGATTTAAATAGAGTGAATTGAATGTGGTGAAAAGTAGTAGTTCAATTTACAATTTAAACCTCACAATTAAATAGGGACTAAATTCAAAAATGAGTGCTTTAGTCAAACGAAAATTCCACAATCATATTCATATTTTTAATAGTAGTGTAAATATAGAAATATAGATGTGTTCAATTTTTTACTATAGTTTTTTTGTATTTTTGTGTGTAAAACTAATTATGATATTTTACATGTACTTTTTGTTTAATATGATAAATATATGATATTATGCATGTGTCTGAATGCCTTTTTTTTTGCAAAACATATGTATTTTTTATTATTATTTTTTATTTTATTAATTTTTATTATTTATTTATGATGTTAAAGTTTAATACATTTAATCCAAAAGTTGAATTATTTTTTATTAATTTTTATATTTCATTTTTGGTTGGTTCTAAACTATGTATTTCATTTTCATTATCAATAAAAATAATTTGGTTACATAAATGTGTCTAATTTTTCTATATTATTTGTAATTTTCTATATTTATTTCTATTTTAATAATTTTATTACCTAACTATGACTCCGTAGATTGATCAATTTGATTCAGATGGTTGAATTGCTTAACCACAACTTAGATAAAGAATGGTTTTGTTTATTAGTCAATTTTAAAATATATGGACTTATACCGTTAAAAATATTGACATAGATCTAATTAGTAACATTTATTAGTGAAAATAACTTAAAAATATAGGATTTAATAAGAGAAAATGGGATTTAATACCTTAAGTATCAGACTTAATTAGAAGACATTAAATGAGGTGGAAAGTAATAATTAAAGTTACATTTTCAACCCTTACAATTAGAGATGGATTAAATTCACAAATATGGGCATTTTAATAGCCATTAAATCTATAACAAAGTGCCTTTTATACCCTTACTCAAACAAAGAAATAGAGGGTAATTTTAATCCAAAAAAACTTCCGCACTACATTCACACGCACACACACACACCCATTGATTTCTGGGTCAGCGGTTCGGACTATCCAATTTGAACAGGCAGCTTGTTCCAAATTAAAAAATTAAAAATAATAAAATTAAAAAAATGGCCAAAAATTGTTGTTCAGGTCGAACGGGTTAACGTTCAATCTCCCGAGTCAATGAGTCATTGACCAAGTCAATGGTTTTAGGCCGAAGAACGGATTAAGGGTGAAACAGAACCAGTTGCCCAGACGGTTCTCGGGCCGAACGGTCTGATTCTTCAGGTCAACGATGATTCGGAAACACTGGTCAATATGTAGAGGTGTAGTGATACTTGGAAATAGTAAAGGTAGAGTTAGTGATTTTAAATAATCACTTGCCTTTTTTCTCTAAATAGTTGCCATATTGTCTACCTTTCCCTTCCTTTACAAATCCTACTACTAGCTTCCACTAACTCTACTTTTACAAACCTTTACTTATACAAATCTTATAATGGTAATGGCTTCTAAACTAAGGTTTTGTTTGGTTGCAGTGCAAACGCAAATATGTACACTACATATTTACCCATTTTTCGGTTCAAGAATGCAAAAACAATTCGCATTTTAAACCGTTTTTTCATTCATCTTGTTTGTTTGAAATCGGTGCAAAAGTGTGGGCCCATCATTAAATGCTCCAAATATCATATGCTTTTTAATGCCTTAACTTTGGTCAAAATGTTAATAATCAAGAGAGCACAAAATTGTATCCAAAAAATAGGTAAAGTAATGCTCTCTTTTTAGAGTACAAAAGTGTTAGAAAATGCAATTTTGCTCTGATAATAATTATTTTTTTATGCATCAAGCAAACACTCTCAAACGCAAACCGGAGTACATAGATATCCCAATTCGGCGTTTGTATCACAAACAAACGCAGCCTAGGAAAATTAAACCAGAATTTTTTTTTTTCATTTGCACTCTAGAACAAATGCAAGGAGTGCAAATGACAAATACAAAATTTAGTTTAATTTTTCTTTTGGGTTTTAGGTCTTATATTACTTCATTTGTAAGCAAACAAAATAAAGTAAATTTTGAAAAAAAAAAAATCATAACTTGTACCAAAATCATTTACACTACTATAGTTTTGCATCAATACAAATAAATTTGCATTGTAATCAAACACAACCTAAGGCTCAATTTGGAAAGAGTACAAATGCAAATATGTACAGCGCAAATATATACATAATATAAGGTTTAATTTGCTCTCTACATATTTACATTTGTACTTCTTCCAAACTGAGCCTAAATGTATGTATTTACCTTTTTTTATTTTTGGAACATTCTTTTAACTCAATCAAAGACTACCTGAAACTCACGCTTATGCTCTGCTCTAAGCCTTCTCCTTTGAAAACCTACTTGTACAAATTCCCCAAAATCAGTCTTAACCAAAACAAAACCTTGCTGTTGAGAGCTTCATTTCGATTTTTCCAAGTATTTTTGGGTCTTAAAAGTAACAATCACTAAAGAGACTAAAATATAGGTGAGATTTAAATGGGTATTGCAGAGATTTTCAAGATATAGGGGAGTATAGCCCCCCTGGCTCTGCCCCAGATGGATAACAAACTAAATCACAGAATTCTGCAGCCATTTCGTTGTACAAGTAAAGAGGAGAAGAGGAGAGAACTCGGACTACTACCAAGTCGAGGAGAACTGTGTGGACTTGAAACAAAGTGTCTCAAGGCTTTGTTTAAGACCCCCTGTACTATGGGGTCTGTGACAAAGACCCCTCTGTACTTTGTTTTGCAACAAAAACCCCTGTATTATGATCATGAGACAAAGACCCCCTTCTATTACGAGAAAAGCATTTACCTTCCCCGACCTCAAGATACATAAATAGTAATAGCGATAATCCCTTCTATCTCAGATTCTTTCACATTTCTTTAAATCCCTCTCTCATCCCCGATCTCTCTTCTTTCCCTTCCCCTTTCTCTCCTCCTCTTTCTTCTTCCACACGGTCCATGCCTTGTCGCTCTCCTCTTCGTCTCAAGGTTGAAGACGATGAACTTATATTATAGGGTACGAGTATCTTCTCCGCCGAGAACCACCCAATTCATATCCATGGATACGATTTCTACATCGTTGCAGAGGGCTTTGGGAATTTCAATCCGCAAACTGACACGGCTAAGTTCAATCTTGTCGATCCACTAATGTGGAATACTGTTGCAGTTCCAGTGAATGGATGGGCAGTGATCCGATTTGTTGTTGATAATCTAATTATGTTCTTATTTGGTATTACCTCCTCTGCATCTTCAATTATAGTTTCACCAATCTGATGCGTTTATTTATTTTATTTGGGAAAAAAAACAGGAGTTTGGCTGATGCATTGTCACTTGGGCGTTCACATCACCTGGGGATTGGCTATGGCCTTCCTGGTAGAGAATGGAATCGGGGAGTTGCAGTCTTTAGAGCGTCCTCCAGCTGATCTTCCTCCTTGTTAAGATATTCAACGACAAACAGCTGAAAGTTGCTGGTGGTTGATTTGTATCTGTTAGAGACCGGGATTTCTGTTTCTTGTCTTTTGTTAGGCTTATTTGCTCTGTATTGTTCGCCTCATTTGGCGACCATGTTCTTATTTTGTTTTTCCTCTCTTATTTCTTTTTCTTCCTTTCTTTTCCCTTTTACTAATATACAACGGGTGATGTTGTCTTAGAACTAAATTTTAAGTGCAAAGTTTAGTAAAGAAGCCGAAACATTTGTATGTTCTAGCTAGGCCGAACCTTCCACTGTCAGACAACAAACTTCAGAAGAGCATCTCACCTGACCCAATCATCAATCCACAGGCTGAAACAATAGCAGCAGGAGGCAGAGCTTGAACTTTGAAGGTCCCAGTGCAGCTCTTAGCTCTTAACAAGAGGCAAGCGTTTCATATTTTTCAACTGCCTCTGTTTTTGCAAACTGCAATTGCCAATTGAAAATCCGAAATCTACAGAATGACAAAACAAATAAAAAGGACCAAGTTATACTCGTCAAATCATTAAAATTTTATCTCTGAAGAAAGTACTGAAGAAACAGAGGAAGAATTATTTCGGCCACTTAAGCCATAATCAAATAGCCCCTTCGTCAATAGGTACAGAATCGATACGGGTTCATATGGAACTTGAGAGAGATACTATAAAAATTGGAAAACGAAGACCCGTTCCCTAATTGAAAACGAAATCTTAGCCCATCTGAGCCGAGAATAGAGATCATTTCTGCCTACATGAACACAATGAGGGTTAGCAAGGGATATGCCCGAATTAGTCGCTGCTACAAGTGGTGGTGATTATGGCCGAGAGGAACAGAAAACAGAGGAAAGCGGGAAAAAGAAAGAAGAAGAGAGAAAGGGGAAGGGGAAGAAGAGAGATCGGGAAAGAGAGAAAAATGTGAAGGAATCTGAGGTAAAAGGTATTACCGCTACTGTTGCTCATGCATCGTGCGGTCGGGATTAAAAAATATTAAACAACTTTTTAGAAGGAAGGCTAAGAAGAGGGTCTTTGTCTCACGGTCATAATACAGGGGGTCTTTGTCACAGACCCTGTACTACAGGGTCTTTGTAACTTACATTTTTAAAACAATTAAATTTTACTTCTCATGATGCAACTACAACCATACGATTAACCCAATTATAACCCAAAAAAATTAAAGAAAAAAAGTGGAAGAAATGCAAAATAGTGGCATGTTTTGTCCCATCGACATCAGTCCTTTATGCCGGTCTCGCGGTGTCTAATAAGAAAGATCGAGAGAGAAAGAAAAGTAAAACAAAACTAAACAGAAAATTTTAAAGGTTGTCTAAGGAGACACTAAGGCAGTACAAATATAAATATACTGTGTGAATACATACAAAATACAATATTTTGTATTCTATATATTTATATTTGTATTCCTTCCAAATTGAGACTAAAGAGTAGAAATACAAATATTGAAATATGTATAATACAAATAGATACAAGATTCAGGGTTTTACACTTTACATATGTATTTGCACTCCTTCCTAATTGAGCCTAAAATTCACCAAAAATATGTCAAATGTTAAGCCCGAAAGCATTGATATAAACAGATAGATTTTCCATTGTCTTAGGAGTTAGAACCTCACCTATTGTTTGCTGTAAGGCCCTGTTTACTTTTTGGTAAGTTTTTTATCCAGGTAAATGTATTTACCCAGGTAAGTGTTTCCCAAGAAAGATTTATCCGAGTAAGTGCATTTACCCATGTTCTTTTATTTCCCATGTAAATAAGACAATATCCATTTTAGCCATAAAAATTCATTATTAAAAGGGGTATTTGTGTCCAATTCAAGTGTTGACAACTTTCCCCCCAGGTGGGAAAGTTATTTATCCACCTACGAGATGTGTATGGTAAAGCAGGAAAATAAACTTTTCCTGGTCCTCACATAAATCTGAAAAAAAAAAAAAAACATGGGATTCTTGGTCAATGGGAATCAAAATGCCATTGGCCAACTTTCCCCATCTTAAAATCCAAAAAAAGAACGCCCCCTAAGTAGAAATATTTTATGTTTCAACATTTGTTATTTTCATAGTATGTTGAGAATTTCTAAGACAACAATGTCGTTAACAATGACCTAAGCTTCTTTGTAAACTTAGGGGGTGTTCTGTAGTGTGGATGAGAAATTGGTGGGTGGGGACTGGTCCATAGCACACCCTGTGGTAGGGACCAATCCACACCACACTACAGTTCACAACTATCCTGACTGTGGACAAACTGTGTGGACTAGACCAGTCCACATTACACTTTTTTTATTCTATATATCTTAATACATTTTATGAATGATATATACAGTTAATCATAAATATCTAATTTTTGCAATTTATATGATAAATATTTTGAAAAATGCATCAATGAATTAATATTAACCAATAAATATTAATTTTTTATAGAACAATAGTAAAATATTTAAAATATTTAAAAAATTATAAAAATTAAAATTAAAAAATTAAGTAAAATAATTAATATTTAAACAATTAAGTAAAATAATTAATATTTTGAAAAATTTTAAAAATTAAAAAATGTAAATTAATTAATATTTTATTGACAAAAATATTAAATATAATATTTAAACAATTGAAGCATGGGATAAAAAATAGGGTTTTGATCCAACGGTAATGTGAAACAAACAATAGGGTTTTAGAGAGACTTGTGAAGCATGGGATAAAAAATAAACCGTGGAGGGGATGCATCCACGAGTTTTTCCTGTTGACGCTATATTGGGGTGTGGCGTGGACTAATCCCGTCCGCATGGTTAAAAATGACGAGGAAGAAAGAATGAAAAAATTTAGATTTTTAAAATATTATATCATGTACCATTACATTCAAATGGAATGCAATAATATGCTAACAGTAGGGATAGAGTTGGTCAATTGTTAGTCAATTTTATACAACTTTCATGTATTTTGCAAACAGGATGGGTAGAGTTAGTCAATTTTATACAACTTAAGGATAGTTTAAATATTTTACCCAAAACTAATTGAATAGGTGATTAACAGAGGACAATTAATGAAAAAGGGTAGACACCAATTGAAGGAGAACTGGGAATAGCAACAGGGTGGGTTTAAGGTGGAGACCATAATCTCCATTCCCAATAAGCAATTCCCCATCCCTGACCCCAATCCCCATTAGCGAGAAAAATGAAAAAATCAACCTCCATCTCCAGTACTTGTCGGAGATGGATTTCCTATAAGGGACTTGAATCCCTGTATTCTTTTTCTTTTTTCGGTTAAAAATATATGCTTTGAAAAAAAGATTTACTTAAAAGAAAAAAATCACTAATTTAAATTGGTTTATACTAATAGAAATTTATCCAATATATGCAAGGACATTAGTACAATTATACAGAACTACTTTCAAAATTTCCCATCCCCACCCCACCTAAGCAGCCTCCATCCGTTTATTAATGGTTGGAGAGGCCAATGACATTAGTACAATATATGTCCATTAATATTTGTAATGACATTGATACAATTATACAAAACTAGTTTCAAATTTTAAAATAAAATTTAATTGGCCATCTCATCCCCACCTCATCAAAACAGTCCATCCTCGATCCCATCAAGTTGGAGAGGTCAATGACAATATTACAATATATGTCCAATATCTATAATAACATTAATACAATTATACAGAACTACTTTTCAGTTGGTAGGTTATCAAGGGGATGGGCTATAGCCCCATGAAGCGAAAAAAATACTTTCAAAATATAACTTCATTGGCCATCTCATCCCCGACCCCATCATGCACGTTGGAGAGGCCAGATTATCATCTCTAACCACACCTACCCCACCTCTTATATTATTGTAGTATAAAGAAATTCAACATCTACCGCCAATGAAACAGCAAATGAAGACACCAGCATGCTGAATCATTGCCCCTTTGATTAACAAAATTAACAGGGTGTTCTATCTGTCTACATATAATTAATTATGGATTTATTAACTATTAATTAATTAATTAATTAATTATTGAAACCCTTTTAAATTAATTAAATTCAATATTTTGGCATTACAGTTTGACTAGTACAATTGCAAATTAATTAATTAGCTCAAATCGACAATGTTCATCAAGACTCCCAATAATAAGTAAGTAAGTAGCACCCAGCATTGACTTTGACCTTTACTTTAAGAGTATGAATAGACATATTACGCATCTAATAATGTCTGCTCAGGAGATCGGCTTCCATGTGCTCAAACTGTTCCAATTGACTTTTTCAATCTTGTATTTTCCATAAAATAAAATACAAGTACGAAAATATTCTCAATGCAAAACAGTAAACACTGCCCGAATAAACTTTACCCTGATTGAATCCGAACTCATGTCATGAACATGTTCATAATTATAGAGTCCGATCTGTTATTCAGCATGCTCCTCATAGTATGTTCCGGTCTACATTGGGAATATTTCACGCACTTTATGTTAGTATATATTCATGAGAAACATTTCTAATACATGTAGTATGTGCCTGTGAGGAGCACATTGACCAACAGATCCCAACTCCTAAAATGGGAGATCAGAGATGTTTCTAGTGTATGACTGAAACTTGTTGAGAGGTTGGTGTGACACGTGCCCAGTGAGGAGCAGATCCGAAAGAGTGTTATTTTTTTCTTTTTTTTTCATTTTTGGTTTTTTTTAAGGCCATATACAGAAAGAACATATGGGCCCGTAGGGTAGGTAAAAACATAATTAAACATTTCAAACCCGACCACAAGAAAATTAGAGTGACCACATTATAAAAATTATAAAAATATTAAATTTTTAAGATTATTATTATTATTAATAAGAAGGATGGTAGTAGGTGGAGAAGATTGAGGAAGGAAGGTTAAGCGAAGAAGAGGAGAGAACATGCAAACCCTAAAGGGAATCTTTTAGGACAAAAACGGAAAAAGATGCTCTCTAGCTGGTGCCGTGCCGGTTCTAACTTCTACGGCCCCTTCAATTTTGTATTTCACCCAGATCTCATTTCTTATATATACAACTAACCAGACGATGGGATAGGCAAATTCAGAACTCAGAGAAGTAGCTCAGCTCGGCCTCGGCCCCGAGAGAGTAGTGTTGAGTGTAGAGAGGTGTAATTTTTCCGTCCTTCCCCTTGAGCATTAATTCTCTCTTTGAAACAAGGAGAGAAGGGTTCAAAAATGAGCTCAAAAAACATCGCACCCATCATCCTTGTATTCTTCCTTTGTATCTCTGGCTCTTCTGCCATCCCCGGTGGCAAGAAGATCAAGTACCACAAACCATGTAAAGAGTTGGTTCTCTACTTCCATGACATTGTTTACA